>NNCF01126031.1:1059765-1077432 GCA_002313205.1 Laupala kohalensis | reverse complement strand
TATATATATATATATATATATATATAATTTATACAATGTCATATGCATTAAATTTATTGAACGAATGTGCTTGGTGAGAAACTAAAATATACAACAAAAGTATTTCATTTAAACAATTATTAATTGAATTGAAAAAATATAAAAGGAGCAATAAACGTATAAACGGAAAGATAAGGAGGATGAAAGATGTGGGACGCAAAAAAGGAGAACAAAGACCTTGTCCTCAAAACTAACCCAGTGGAAATACAAACGTACGTATAATAAATGCCAGAACGGTCGTCTCCAGTTTACAAACCATACTTGGATGAGCGTAGAAAAGAATGAGAGCCCCTGTTGTCAACTACGATGTCACAAACATCAACACAATGCCAGAAAAGTATTCCTCGAGGACGAAGAGACGTTTCGAGCACTTACTGGAGGAGAGAAGAGAAGCGAGTTCTCATGCTCTGAAAAACATTTTAGAGTAATTTAATTTTTAAATAGGAGTATACAATGGATTTCAGGTTTGTTATACACCTGAGCTTACATATATTGCGGATGGAGAGCAAGATATGTTTCATACTTATGTTTCTGAGAAAATATCTTTCGTCCCAAGTTTGCAAGAGATCGTTGATGGACTTATTATTCTGAAATTATTCATTAATGGGCGGAAAATTAAAAAGTGAACTTTAACTTTCCTACTTGGATATAAGTTGAAATGTTTTAAATTTATAATGTTAGTTTAGAACTTAAACATTTATGTATTTTTTCCGAAGTACAAAATGTATATTTTATCATCTGCAATAGGTAGCAAGGCTAGAAGAGGGTTTTGGGGAATGATTACGAATATGTTGATTGGAAAAAAATATTCAAGGCTCATCAATATGTTCAGAATTTTTCAATTCCAGATAATCAGAACTTAATATACTCGTATATTTAGAGTAAGAAGTGAATATATTTTACGTTCCTTTACGTGACACTATATTTCTAAGCAAAATTATATGCCAATAAACAAGTCCTCTGGAACTATGTCGTTTATATCCGTCAAACAACTTATCGCTTTCAATTTTATGGAGAAAACTTTTACTATTAAATAATACTGTACTTTGAATCATCTTTGCAAACCCTTCCAAACAATGAAACATGTGTATCTCTTGAACAGTTAAACAGAAACGATACAAAAGAAAAAAAAAAGAATAAAAACATATTTACTTGCAAGTTTCAAGTTGTTTCATTCGAGTACTATTAACAATTTTGAACATAGAACTTGAGACAATTTGTTCTTGAGAAGACATTTGGAGATCATCAACATTTCTAAGAAAGCATCAACATTTGATGTCTCTCATCAACATCTCTATTGGCTATTTCGCAAAAAACTTCTATTTTCTTCACTTGATTTTTGTGTGAGGGACATGAAAACTACCAAAATAGTTTGTTTTTTGCATTACTTTATCGAGATTTCTTTGACTCAGACATGAAAAGTTTTGATTCACATTATTTGTTGTGTTGAATTCCCATTTCATATATTCCATCTCATTATTCGTTATTTGTAAATGATTCTAGAGTTTGACCTCTCGTCTTTGATTTCAATTCTTTCTTTCATTTCTGTGTGCTGAAACGAATAAACTAATAAGAGTTCTTTTTGGTTAAGCTGTTTTTAATCATAATGTGACCCTATAAAAGGGCTCATAATTCCTGAAAATCAGTTGTTTAAGTTCAAATTGTTTCAGATACAACCCAATGGACCTAATATATTGCAACGTAGCGTTTCCTTCAACCTAGTGGGAGCGGTCTCCACATTTATGAGATAAACCGCCGATTTATAATACGAGTCCCTGGGTCCAGACGTGATTTATTCAAAGTCATTTTAAAATTTACTGTTTTCTCGGCCGCCTGAGAGTTAGTTTTTATCAGTTAGTAGCTAAAACGCTTCCGATGTAAAATGAGTCGGACACATTAACTGTCAAGAGAGGAGGTGAAAATATTACTGATGTCGGGATAAGTGAATTGGGTCGTTTCCTCCAGCACACCTTCGGTTCGTAACCTGAACTTTTATGAGTGGGGTCGGGATGCTTTGGGTCCACTGCTGTCGGGTAGAGAGACAATGCCATCCATACCATCCGGCGTAGAGGCACGGACTCTCCGGGAACGATCGCACGGACGAATGAACGGACTGACTCCGGACACAAGAATTAATTGCTCTCAATTACGAGAAGGATGACACTTTTTCTATAAACACGATCGATGATAAATAAATATTTTCTACCGAATTATATTTTTCTTTTTTTTTTCTAAAAAATATTTGTCTACATTACAATAGTGTCGTTTCATTTTCTCCGTTGCATATACATAATAATAAACACTTTTGTAGTTGATGTATTTGATTTTCAATTATTATGATAAGTTTTGTTTGAAAAGCTGCGTGCTGAGATGCGTAACATTGTTCACTGTTGTCTTAAATTACGCATTTGTTAGTTACTATGACGTTATTTATTTATTTCAAAAATTTATTATTACAAAGCTTTAAAGCATAACTCAGAGCAATAACTCTTTTACAAAAACGTTCGTATCCATCTTGTCTTCATACAGAGTTATTACAAAACTCTTTTTGTTTACCAATATCCTTTCTTCTTTCACTGTCATATTACCGTTAACGCACCTTAACGTCAACGTAAGCGTCCCCACTTTCTATTATCAGCTCGAAACCTCTACTATGTCCCGTTTACTCATCCTCCCCTCGTATTCTTCTATGTCCCATCTATAAAGGTATTCTTTCGTCATGTTCCTTTTTATGCGCATTCCAAATCAACCCGCATTGTCACGTATTCCTGATATTTACTACGATGTTAATGCGACTCACGCACTATTACCCGTATTGATGAAGAAAATAGATAGGAAAATAGAAAATACTAGAAACCCATATGTTTTTGTTATTATACACTTTAACTCTTCTTTATAATATTGATGGTCGCAATTAGCGAGTATATTGTTTGAAAATAATATTTTCTTAAGAAATTTATTTTTTCGAACTTGAATGACTTTCTTAAGTTGAGGTATTTTAACACGGCTATTTTTTAAATCTTTCTTTACGATATATGTGTTAATGTTTGTACATGTGCTGATATACTGTACCGGACTATTTTGTAGAACTCTTTGTGACAAAGAATATTGTTATTCATTGTTGTCGCATATCTCTAACCGTTTAGGGAGTGTGTGCAAATATCTCTATATAGAGATGGATTCTTTCTCGACTTGATTCACAGATACCGTCATTGCTGTTTATTTCTGTTTCCTAACGTAAAAAATATATATTCTAAAACATTTCCAAATAACATAGCCATGAATTAAAAAAAGAATCACTTAAATTTTCGTACTCTATTAAAATGATAGAAAATAATTTGTGAAGATGCGTTTTATTAAGATTACTGGAAGTCCGCTACAACTTTCAAAGACGCAGTAAAAATCTGCAAACAGGTCAATATTTTTAACATTTCGTATTACAACCAGTCAATAGGTCAGTGGTAAACCAGATGTACTTTAGTGTTTGACATCGTTCATTAATCATTAAATATGTTAAATTAAAAGGGTCTTTACGAAGGAAGTCGCAGTCTGTAGTTACGTATCTCCTTCTTGAATCGAATGGATGGTATAAAATATTTGATATTTATATGGATCCTTCAAGTTGGCGATGTGTTATATATGTATTTCTAGGGTGTTAACAAACTCGCAAGTAATGTACCATATCACAAACTCTAATTTAAAAGGAAACTGAAAATGGAACCATGATTGAAATTCGATATTTTACGTGATTGTATTTGACTATTCATCAGGAAAACCAAGTTTGTCGTACATTAAAATAGATTTTCTAGTTTTGTGTCTTGGAGAAAAATTTCCGAATATGTTTTATTGGTTTGGAAGCCTGGGAAAGATGCTACAAGGAGGAGATTGGGGTTGAGCATGAATTATCAGGGCTTTCCGAGAGCAGGTAGAGTCTGTGACAGCCGTCACCCAGACGCCAATTAGGGATCCTTGGCCCTTCGCTTACCTCGGCCTGTGTCCCGCCGCCTCATTGAGTTAAGCATTTCCAACACAGGAAGATTCGAGAGCATAGCGCACTCCTCTCATCTCATACTGACCTCTAGTTCCGTTTATTCCGTTTTGCATTTTTCTCTTATTTCTTTCGAAAATTTTCCTCCTGTTTTGCGTATCCTTTCAGAAAATTTCAATACTGGATTTTACATCCCTTACCCACAAGAAACTGTAGACTCCTCCCAATATGATACTCCCACAATCTCATCCCCCCTCAGTTCTTCGAGCACGACCCCTACAGGAAATACCCCATACCTAAATTTTGAATATACCTACCCTAAAATTGAAAATGTGACCCTGGCGAAAGCAGAAGATTCCAAGATACTGAACTATATCATACAATTTGATCTTTAGAACGATCGAAGGCGGAGAGTCTCTGAGATGGCCATGCCCATCCCGAGGCCAAGGGATCGCGAGCGAGACACCTTCTCTTCTCAAGATATTAAAATAAATAGAAGAGAGAAGGCAAGTAAAATTCGATCTCTCGACCCTCCACCTCTTCAAAAATTTATATGGGCACATTGTTTTTAACTATCAATTGCCTCATCCACAATGCTACTCTCTCTCTCTCTTTCAACTAGATATTTTATTTATCTCCCTCCTTGTACTAAATCTTCCTCTTTATTTACAATGCTGTGTCATACTGTGTCTCATTTGTATTTCGCTTGCTTGCAATTTAACCGTTCCCTTTATGTATTTATCTATTTTATTTTATTACTATTATTTTATTTTAATTTATTTATACTATTTTATTTTATCTCTTTTCGATACACAACTGTACCTTCAACAATAACTCTTACTCTACCTTCCCTTCCCCTTAGAAACTTTCTCAGATGTATCTAAATTCAAATCTAATCTATCTTAAATTTGCTTATTCTTAAATCCAAATTTATACTACTCTTTTGTATCTTTTCTTACACTAACCAGTCATCTACTCATTTCATTAAAACGTAAATTTGAGCTGATGTCGAATCTTTCCTTTTGGTAAAAAGCACGCATGATAGTAGAACACACTCGCCTCCTCGCGGCTAGGGACGGGAAACATCAGCTAAGTGCTGCTAAATCAGCTCAAACAGCTATAGACAATTACTGTTGGCTTAGTAATTTGATTAGCCAGGTACATAACTCTTTTGGAACTTTGGCGACTAACTCCTTTTGGCATTGATTTAAATGACAAAGGATCATTTTGTACTTCATAGGCTGCAGAAAACAACTTTGGAAAATTTATCCTCTAGTTTGAATACGATCTTAGATTGAACTCTCCAAATATTTACAATTAAGTTTTTACTTTTAAACATTTTAGTTAAAAAGTAAAAACGTTGTTTTCTCAGCACAATCTTAATCGAGATTAGAAGAAAACATATTTTATTATCCAGTTCTTGAAGAAGTCTCATGTCAAAATGGGAAACTGTTGCAGTTTTGTTAATGGTATAGTTGGACTTTTGTTTCCTACAACTACTCGAATGTTCTATTAAATCTTCATATCAAGAGTCGCTGTAAAATATTTGAGGAAAGAGGATTTATCTCAACACTCATTGTTGACACGTTTTTGTCCTTTATCTGAGTACCTACGTAAAGAATCACACTTGAAAGAGTCGCTCGGAAAGGAAGGTCGGTCTTTACCAGTTATGGACCAGTGAAGAGTTGATGACCTAACGATCGGTTGATTCCTCTGCCACAAACATCGCAAAGGTCATATATTACCATCATTCGCTATCATGTTCTATGGTCAGATAGACGATATTATCAGTGTTCTATGTACTTTTTCATTCATTACCAATCTCATAATTTTCGATTCTTATTTCATTTCGTCAGTTGTCTCTCTCACGTATTTGTTTGCTCGCCTTACCACTGTGTAACTTCTTTCAATGAGAGATATATAGTTATTCTACTTATTTTTTGTGCTACAACCCGGAAGCGCTGAGAAAAGATGGTTTCACGAATCTCAAGTATATCAGAGAAATATAGTTCTATCCTTAGTGTTTTTATAAACAATCATTGTTACTGGGAATTTACCTCAGTACAATTGTCTTTTTACCAGACAACGTTGGCGCTAAAAATGTATTTACACAAGTATTTCGTACCAGTTAGTGAAGACTAAGGATCGTTTCATGAGAGCATTACATTTGGTAGCGCAACTTTTCCTTCGCATGCTTGCCAAACGGTTTAGACCCCCGGTTTTCTTGATTAGTAGATAATTTCCTTCTGCACCTCGATTGTAAATAACATTAGACAATAACAATAAAATTGTAATTATGTTTATGTGTAAATTTTTTTTAAGTGGCAGAGATAAAGAAACGAACATATCAAATTATATGTGTAAAGGGGTTTATTGCTAAAGAAATGTATTTTTCGTGAATGGAGAATCGGGGAGCCTGACAATGTGGACTATAGTGTCCAGTCACCTTTTCACACGAGTTGGTTTAATTGATTCGACTCAATAGTAATAGAATGTAAGACGTCCTCGGAAATGTGATCTCGAATAATAACCAGTCTCTTCTAGACACACTGACATTTACATAATGAATCAACATGGGAACTGGTCTTCAGTGCTCGTATCGAGGATACTATACTTTGTATGACATCAACTGATGCGGATGGCAACACGAGGAACAAAGATAAAGTGACCCGAACCCAACTGTGCGAGTTGACATGGAGAGGTGATTTCTACAATAAATAAACCTACTACAATACCATTCACATGACGAAGCAATTTGTTTAAAACGATAATAAATTCGAAAATTTTTTATTCCATTTTTGAAAATATTTTATGCTAAATCAATAATGCTAGCTTTGCGTCTTTAAATAATGGATACCCAAAAGCATTTTATGGGATAATTGTCCTCCCCATGAAGACGGGATGTTTATGAAAAAAAAAACGCAGTCATCTTCTTTGTTTGATAAAACAGGTGTGACAAAATGTTTTTCATGAATAACAACTTTTTCGTTGAACCCCATTTGTATTTAATAAGGACCTGGTACCCATTGATTTATTCATACATTTCGAAACATGAAAAAAAAATGAAGAAAAGAAGTATTGAAACGACACGTTGTCATAGGTAATCGAAATTAAATAAATTCGGAATATTGGGAGCAATGGTCAAGTTAACTTAAGTTGTAGACCAAAAGCGAATTACTTAATTCTATTTCTCCGTTTCAATTCCCCGATGGCGAAGAGACTAGTTCGCGTGCATCAGCGAGTGCCCAAGGGACACAGGGCGTGCTTGCAGCGAAGGGCAAGCAAGGGCCGCCGGTGTGCCCTGGGGCAGCGGACGCGACTCGACGGCCACCTGCGCTGCTCCTCGCTGATTTAATAAACGCTGCCGGCTGTGGGCGACAGGGGGCGGCGACGACCGTGTCACCCTCTCCACAGCGCACGTCCACTGTCGCCCACCTCCATCCGTCCGTTCTGCTCTTCGTTCATCTTTCCCATTTCTCCTCCCTTCCACTGTGCCCCGCCACCGCTGCTGCTGCTACTCCCTTGTGACGCTGCTGCTGTCAAGCGCAAGCGATCTGCTGAACGCCTCTTACACACCCGCGCACGCNTTTTTTTTTTTTTTTTTTGAATTTCACATTCTGTAGTTCATTACGCGCGCGGCGGTAACGCGCCGCAGCAGCCGCCGCTGCCCGCGTCTCCAATTACGACGGATAACTCAATCCCCCGAGTGAGTGAGGGAGGAGAGGGTGGATGGATGTGGAGGCGTGGAGGCGAACGCCGGCACCTGCCTCCCAACGTGCGCGGCGCTCGCTGCCACCTCGCGCCGCGTCGCACCGCCGCCGTCCAATTATCCAGCGACGGATTCAATTTCTGCCAGTTTATGCACGCGCTGCACGTCGGGCGATGATTAAATGACGCGCATTCTTGTGCTGCTGTTACTGTTGGTGACGGTGGAGTGAGACTCGTTGCAATGTGTTATCTCTCATCCCCCCCCCCGTCAACACCTTCCGTCTCCCTCCACTACGCGATCATTTCTTCTTGTCACTCGGATGATCAGAACTTCTCCATCTACAAGAATTTATTGAATCTGTTTCTCTTATGTCTTGGGTTTGATGCCACGAGACTTGCTGTTCCGCCAACGCATATCTTCGAAGGAAGACGGGGATTGAGGATTGACAGTTGTGGAGTTCGAGGAGATGAGGAGAATCAGAGATAAAAATCTCATAGAATTCGACCCAGACGAGGTTGTACCAAAAATCAAATATATCAGGAGGGAAGACACTCGTGTTATGATTGTGATTACGACACTATCATTTCGTTACGCTCTCAGTGTAAAAGATGAAGATATTAGGGAAAATTCGGCATCTGTTAGGAAAATATCGATTTATATCCGTCGATTATTCACACGTCCTATCATCCACATCACCGCTAAAAATGCCTTCTTTCTCATCTAGAGACACAATTTTCACTGTGGTATATTTCCGAAGAGCTTTAATTTACCCTTCGAAGAGAGGTACACACCCAAAAATCCTAGGTATGGGCACGAGGTATTTTGAATGTAGCGTGTGACCAAATCTGCTTCGATTTATCTTCTAAACGGACCATAGCAATAGGTCTGAGCTTGTAAAATGTAATTGAATAAGAATAGAAAGTATGTTTTTCGCAGTATTTTTCGTTTCCAATGGTCTGCGAATTATTCATATGGGAACCGTCCAATGACTCAAGGCCTTCATGCTTGCTCGCCACTGAGCCACTGCAGGTTCAATTCCAGGCGGGGTCAGAAAAGAAGTTAGTTTTTTACTTCAATGTCCCAGTTGATATAGCAGTGTCAATTGAAAAGCAAACCTTCCTTCTTCTATCCACCTCCTACTTCTCTTAGTATAACTAACTATTACTAATTACTCTTACTGACACATACACTTGGGCCCAGTTGACGGGAACCCCATAAACCGCTCCACCTCCTACCTTTAGCCCCTCCCATCGTCCCATGTAGATAAGCTTCAATACCACACTACATTTCCCAATTACAAATTCTACAATAGAACAGAAGTATTCATATTTCGAGCTCTGAATTGTCCCTTGGGTTATCTTGCGAGTGCGTGGTTCTAGTTTTTTGAGGCACGTGTTTTTGTGCTTCTAAAAAGACACGAATACGATTTCATTAAGATGTAATGTGCAAATATTTTGGAAGTAAGAGCATTTTTTTCAAAATATTTAGATCCACGAAAGAACGGTGCATAATATTACACACATTTTTTTTACAGAGGCTAGAAATAAACATTTATGAATGATATAACAAAACAAACTCATCTATTTTTTAGTTCGACAAGTAATCAAGACAAGAGTTTTACATGAGCTAGTGTTACGAAAATTTATTGGCACTGGACGATGATATGACGATCAATGTACAAAGCGAGATATTTTTGACAAGACGCTATAAGATATAGTATGTTTGATGAGTTCATAAAATAGCATGAAAAATAATCCAATATTAAATGTCAAGCCTTCTACCATTTGGATAATAATCTACGTTATTATTTGCGCTACAAAATATGTTCATTTCAAACCAACAAATACAGGATACAGAAAATTTATTTCAAAATGTGAAGGTCGTGTCATTAATTACCCCCAATTTTTAAATAGAAATTTATTAGTGAATTTGTTATTTTTCTAAAAGTATTATTAAAGAAAGTATGAATTCTCATTGGTGTTTTTACTTTTACAGCTTTTACACATTTTGTATTAGTTTCGAAAATATCAGGATATTTTACTACTAAGAACACGATAGTAACGGAGTCTTCAAGCGATAAAAAACTGTTCATGTGTATGAGAAAAATATAGTTTATTTCTGGTTGTTGTGTTAGCTGTATAAGTTAAATCACTTTTAGTGTATGGAAGAAAGTGGTCATGTCTGTGAGAAGAGAATATTGATACGTCTTTCTCACAGAAATAAAGATATAGAGTTGGATAAAGCAATCCCCGCAGAAATTATCGACGTTGAACCGACTTAACGATCGTGTTTTCACGTCGAAATCGAGTCGAATATCGACGTCGTTTAAACGACGTCGTTCCTACGTCGTATCGCTCGAAACTTGAAGTCGAGACGACGAAAATTCACTATTCCGTTGTCTCGACGTCAAGTAGGTGTACCCTAATGATATTTCGAATTTTTTAGGGTTAATATTGCCTAATATCTAATTTCTATTGTAAATAATGTTGTTTTCAATTGTATTAATTTAACAAGAATGAATTAGAAGCATATTCAAAATAAAGAAACGTTCGGGTTCATAAAGCCAATATTTCAGTACTTGAAGAACTCTTTTTCAAGATTGTAGATATGATTACTATTTTACGTGTTGATTATTCGAGGTTACCAATACTAAGGTAGCGCAACACAAGAGAATGAAAATTTCCACTGTGCAAAGCTGAGCAAAACACTGTGCAAAAGTGAAAATTTACCCAATACCTCCGTGCTGCAGTTGCCCAGTGGTAGCGTCCTGACCTCGAGAAGCGAAGAACCCAGGTCCAAACAGTGCCGCTGCCGGGTACCTTAAGATGGACGTTGAAGAAGGTCCTGAAAAGAATGTGTGCTAAACGCCTGTTGAATATTATTAAAAAAGGAAAGACAATGGAAAACATTCATAAAAGTTGTAATAATAATGATAATTCATTATTGTCAGAAAAGTCGTACAGAGATGGGTTGACGACTCGGAATAAACGTTTCATAGCGAGATCGAATCGACATCGTCTACTGTTCGGTGTCTTGGATAGATAATGACGAGAGACCACTATGAAAATGGATTTGTTGTCCTAAAATAAGGTGTAGAGAGCATTGAAGATGTGAATTTTTTCTTCGGGAATGTGTTTGAGGTACGTAGTTAGGAGGCAAACATACTTAAACTCCCCTGTTGAAGGTCCCTCTTCTTGCTTTTTGCTGATATCTCGATAGCGGTGGGTCATAAGGTTATATACTTACTATTTTAACTAAATTTAGTGTTCTATAAACTTTAAATAAATAAATATAAATAAATTTATTGTCAAAAAACATGCGTATGACCACGTGGAGGGGAAAAAAACTAATTTACTCTCCGGAAGCAAGCAAGGGACCATCCCATCAATTCCGATCAAGGGCCCTAAGGCAGAGGCGGATTCAAAAAATTCAGCAAAAATTCCTAGATAAGATAAAAAGTTAGCCGCGAGTTATAATACTAATAGAATGTCAATATGTTTGTAATTTTAAACAAAAAATTACATGTAAGTTATTATCGAACTATAGATTATTCTGAGTATAGTGCTTAAAAATTGAAATAACACTAAATTCACGATTTATTGTTACAATAGACCCGCCGCTAGAGAACCTAGAGAACCTGTCTCGCTAAACCGGTGAAATAATGTGTTAGAAATTCATATTTGATGAAAAAAATGATTTGAACAATTATTTTTTCATAAATTAAAAATTCTTGGGTACGGATATTCGGAAACAGTAAGAAATACAGGAAAAATAAAACAAAGCAGTCTATCTATAAGGTAGAAAAATCTGTAAGCATTAATTTTGCCAAGAGTACAGATTTTCGTACGACCCTCCGTTTTCGAGATATTAGCGATATGAAATAAATTTGAGTACTCTGACCGGAATTACCCCAGAAGGTAATGCCGTAACGTAAATGGGAGTAAACGTATGTGATACCGTTCTCTCCTTTATCTCCTAAGTGGCACTGCCAGAACCGGCGACTTTTAGTGTGTTTACCTCCTAACTACTCCAAATCATTCCCGAAGACAAAATTCCACAATCTTTCATATCCTCTACACCCCTTCCTTAGTTAGTATGTACCAATCAACACGTGGAAAAAGTTCCTGGTCCTACCAAGTCCACACTTCTCCAATCATTTGAATCAATCCAAAACCCAACACATTGTACTAAAATGTTGGTCAACGAGTTTTGTGTCGAGTGGTGCAGCAATTTGGTCTATTGTTCATAATATATTTAGTCACTTGAAGGGAAACAAAAACATTGAATTCACGTTTTTGATCCTTAAATGCTAATTTATCGAGAATCAGTAAGACGTGCTGGTAATATAATTACTAAAAGTATATTAAAGAACGTTTCAAAACTAAGAGAGTAAAACAAAATTTAGGCTGTTGCGTGATTTATAACGGAGATTCAACGTCAGAAGCTAAACCACAAAATTTCAGACTTTCCCGTCAAATATTTCCCTGTTGTGAAACTCAGATCGATGAGGAGCTTTCAGGATTTAACACTCAGGAAACACTCCGGTTAATATTCAATAACCAGCAAGTACAACAAATTGCAAAGGAGAGACCTTCGTTCCTTAAGATTTTTCGTATTATCGCTTTTTTGTCTCTACTTTGGCTGAGCTAATAGGAAGACTGAATACAAAAATTCAATATAAATTCAACTCTTCTTGACGCAACGCAATGTAATGAAGAGGGAGAGGAAAATCTGCTACGTCTACTTATACCTAATTTCTTGTTATCACAAAGATAACGACTGTTGTTCGAAAAAATTGTGCCCCGAGTAAGTCACTGAAAAATTGTATCAATAAATAAATTTTAAAAAATCTGAAGATTTGAACTCGAAATATTTTAAAAATAGTTTGAATAAATTTACTATTCCGGAGTATATCTGATATATTTAATTTTTACCGAGACTGCTTGGCCTGGATTTTTAACAGTTTGTCAATCGTTATTTGTTCAATATATTCTTAAACGAGGGTGAACGCTGTGGAGGTTGAATTGGAGTCTTCCCGCTCATGTCACGGAGTTTTACGAAGTTCAATAAATATCATAAGTAATGTTATATTTTCCCACAACAAATTAATAAAATTATTTGTTGAATCATCACGGAAACTACCCATCCGACCAGCCACCCTTCACAACGCTCATTGGAGGTTGTCCTTGAGATCGTCACTTATCTTTGGTTGAGATTGTCACTGATTCATTTCGATTCATTGAAGTTTGTTGTAAGAACTTAAAATACCAGAATGGGCAGCTATTGTTTCATTGGCTATACCATGTTTAGATCCAGATGTACAGAAAATAGAAGTCGATAACGGAAGTAATTCAGCTGTAAACAATATTCATGGAAATAAACAATCGAATTCCTGAATGATTAATTTTTGTCGTTCCAACCATTCCGGTTTTGTAGATGATTTTATGAAGAGTCTGCAGGTTCATCGGCTCAATCAAGGAGAGTTGCTGAGATTATAACGAACGACGCCATTCTACTTTCCACTCTTTTTCTTTTTCCACCTTAATAACTATTGAATAATGTGGCTGATTTATTACTATTGTATAATATACTTTCTCCCGAGGAAGGGTAGATTTGCGATTGGTGGATTTACGATGGATTCATGTTTAGCTGGACATCTGTTTCCTTGGTGGCAACTGAAAACGATAGTAAAAAATTACCGAACATGTGCGTTAGTCTGATATATTTATTTAATTAGCTTTAAATTTTACTATGTTTGTATGAAAACCATTATTTAAATTCGATTTACGCCCACTTCCAAATTTGCTGAATTTGTTAAGGTATTGGAATTTGAACGGTATTAGATGATTATAGTACTATAATACGAAAATCTATCCCCTGAGGGGTATGATGGGGATACGTCTGCATATGTGTTTATCTCACTATAACTCTAGAATGCGTGGAGCAATTTTAACCAAATTTGGTACATATGTGGTTGTCTCACCACAAGCACTGTAGAGATAAGTCAATCCTGGCATCCCCAGGAACGAGGCGAGNAAACAGAAGGCTTCATAGTATCGATGCAAGACGGAGTCACACCAA
Source organism: Laupala kohalensis (assembly GCA_002313205.1). Taxonomy (NCBI): domain Eukaryota; kingdom Metazoa; phylum Arthropoda; class Insecta; order Orthoptera; family Trigonidiidae; genus Laupala; species Laupala kohalensis. The sequence continues at coordinate 1,063,615 of NNCF01126031.1, read as the reverse complement.
CCAGAAACTACAGGAAAATAATCCTGGAAGAAATCGGAATTACAGATTCATGTCGCCAATGTAACCAAACCGAAGAAACTCTCGAGCATATCATTGGTGGTTGCACACAGTTGACCCAAAATGATTACAAAACTAGACACGATAACGTGGGGAAAATAATTCACTTGGAAATTGCAAAATCACTGAACTTCATTAAGAATCCCATAACACCAGACCATCTGTATAAACCTCAACCAGTCCTGCAAGACGATTTGAAAGCAAATATTTTGTACTGGGACAGAAGCATTCTCACTAACCTAACAACAATTCACAACAGACCTGATACCATCCTTTGGAAAAGAAAAGAATCAAAAGTGTATCTCATCGATTTTGCTGTCGTAAATTACAACAATCTAGAAAAAACAAAGAACGACAAAATATCAAAATACCAAAAACTAGCCTTTGAAGTAAAAAAAAACTCTGGAATGCTCAAGAAGTGATCATAGTGCCTATCATTTTATCTACCCTAGGACTAGTACCCCAATCCCTGGTCGACTCCATTAAAAAACTCAAAATCAACACCAATATAATAAGTAGACTGCAACACAGCGTCCTTCTGTCCTCAGCCCACATTACCAGAAAGTTCTTGGTCTTGAAATAGATTCTTCCTCCCAGCAGAACTTTATTTAATAATCCACTGCTGAGAGAAAAACCAACACAAGTTGAGAGAACTAAATAAAAATAAATATAATAATAATAATAATGATAATAATAAAAATCCGATATTGAAAACGTTTTCGGCGCAGGTGTAACTCCACATTCAATTAATATGGATTATAATAAGCCCCTAGTGCCCATGAAATAGGGGTGGGGAAAGGCTAGAACGAAATATTAATCGAAAACGACCAATACAGGTATTCAATACATCATTTTTGGGTCCGCTGAAGAGAAGATTGATTCTCTCAATGCCACTTACGCCTACTATTGCCCCCATGAGACATGTACACCATTTAGGGTGAGAGTGTTATTGCAAACATGCCTTTTATAAGCTCATTTGATCTCGCAATTCAAATTTAAAACTATCAACATCACAATTAAATCGCGAATAATGTTAAAATTGAACTAATCTGGATCAGAGATTAAAATTTTTCAAAAATAACAGTTTTAAAAACACCCTCTTATTAGTAATTCTCTATAAAGTAAGAAATAGATTTTTTATAAGTTTATTCCGATTGATGAAAAGTCCCATTGCGTGAGCGTTTGCTCAATCTTCGAGATTAAGTATATTTCGTTCTTTGCATAAATATAGGCGGGGGGGGGGGGGGGGCGCTTAAAAAAAACTAATGTATCACTAACAAGCTGAAACTAAACAAGTTTCATCGTCTTCTTCTTGCGTCAGGTTTTGATTTTTCGCAATGATCCTTCTTGAAATCCCAATCACATCTATTGCAAACATTTGTCATATTCAGTGGACGTCTCATTTCTAAGCTGAAAGTCTACAAGATAGTAGGCAACGTAAAAAATTAGTCATAAGTTGTTTTTCCTGCAATCAATACACCTTGTCACCACCAATTAAGCAATTTCAAACAAAATGCGGATGTTGAATGTTCTTCTTACACCTTCTACACACAAGATTATAAATTATTTCCTTTATGAGAAATTTTCAAGAATATTATTTGATATTCTTAATGTGAACTGTTTAGAATAAATTTGGAATAAATGTTCTCTAGAGAACATGCAATGACTTGAATAACTATGAAATATGAAGAAATTTACTTATAAAATTGTTACGCATAAATGGACGGGCGGAATAAATGTAAAAAACAATTTTTTAGCTTCATTATGACTCTCAACACTGATATTTTTGTCAAAATCTGGAGATGAACAATTATCTATCTTACTTTTATTCATATGTGCTGGTACAAAATAATAATATCATAAGAACAAGTAAAAAATCATTACAGCTACTTTCTACGTTAGAGTCTTCACTATGATATGACTACATTATATTTTGCAGTACATCACAGAGGAAAAAATTGTACCAGTTCATAAAAATGAATACAACATAGGTTTTGTCTTCTTGACGAGTCTTCATTTGTAAATATTGTGAAAGAAATCTTGAAACAACATACATTAGATGAGTAGACTGCAACATGCACGTTCGTATTTTCGGTGTTCTCCAAAAACGTATCCATACACTTCTTCCATAGATTTCTTCACGCAACTACAAATCTAAGAAACTAATAGTTAAAGAAGAAGTAACACTAACAAAATCATTTTAACTGTGGTCTAAGCCGTCAGATCAATTTAACACTTATTATATTTGGTTTTGTAGTTTAGAATAACTGCAGCATGCCCTTGTCGATAATATCTTCCCGTACATGGAAGTAATGATGATGACTGATAGATGATGAAAGCCAGGAAGGAGGAATCCATAAGTCTCGTTTATTCTCTCATAACCATTAACACACTATTTACTTCACCAATAAATAAATGTCAAATATATTATTTAGTTATTGAAATATAAAATATATGATTGACATGATTTAAAACTATGTACCTTCTTTTTTTATACATATTCAGAAATTTGTTTTCAGTGTTCATAAGTACAAATAAAGAGCAATATTCAATTTATGTATTATTATATAATTTTCATAATTTCATTTTCATTTGAAATAAATCTAATTAAACTGAGTTGCTATTAAATATTAATAAATATATCAAATACTAAAGTAATTAGAAAAGTACGTATAATATATCGCAATGTCTTTAAGACTTACAAATAAAAATATCTGGTATTTGAATAACAAATTAATTAAAACTTGAGTCTAGATTAATTGATCTTTGGAATATTGTTTCCTGGAGAGCATCTACAAGTAATAAAGCCTTTATTATTTCTATTATTTCGATCGTGCGAATGGACTCGAGTGGATCGCCGAAAATAATTTTTATCATATTCGTAAAATATCAGATATAATTAAATATCAACCAAATTTTAATTTTTTTTANTTTTTATCATATTCGTAAAATATCAGATATAATTAAATATCAACCAAATTTTAATTTTTTTTACGTCTCAACAAAAATGAACATTTTACGTTATCCTAAAGAAGCAAGCGAACAAATTGATTTATAGTTAAAACGGGGAGTGGGTGCTACAAAACTACTCCCATCCCGGGCTTTGGTTGTAGGTACGCTTCTGATTACGACCTGTCATCGATACGTAATATTTTCTTTTTTTAACTCAACATTTCGAGTCTATCCGAGCATTTGCGTGAACTGGAAAAAGAATTGTTCCCGAAGCGAAAATCCCGACTTTTTCTCCTCTGTTATTCTAGAAGTGACGACTGATTTAGAAAGAAGGAAACCCAAGTGGGATTTTATCAAGCGTTTACCAAAAGAGAGGCAAAATTACGTAAGGCCGTAACGAGGCGAAGAGCCCTTGAGTGGAGTGCGTAAACTCTAGTGCGCGCTTCGACGGCGCGGCGGCGACGGCGGCGGAGAAGATGGCGTCGTGGCGCCACTCAACGCAAGACGCGCTTTATTGAGATTCCTTTGGTCGGAGCTTCTTTGGCCCGAGTTTAATGAATAACTGCCGTGCCGGTGACTTTTGCGCTCCTCCCCTTTCCCGTTCTTCTCCTGCCGCTCACTCTTTCTTTCCGGTGCCTTTTCTTCTTTTTTTCTCCTTCGTTTTTTCCTCCTCTTTTTTTTTGTGTAAACACTCGTCGCGTTGGTCAAAGGTACAGAGAGAGCTTGCGGACCGGGAAGGGGTCGCGCGCACGGTTGCGGGGACTTCCTTTCATGTGGCGTCGACTCAACGCCGCCCACCCGCGCTTCCACCCCCCCCCCCCCCCCCCCCCCCCCCCCCCCC
>NNCF01126031.1:1038447-1051360 GCA_002313205.1 Laupala kohalensis | reverse complement strand
ATATATATATATATATATATATATATATATATATATATATATATAACAAAAATAGATAAAGAAGTAAAAGATAACAAAAGAAACAGAGAAAAGAGGTAAAAGATAGGTAAAGAAGTAATTATCATCATGAAACTCCACATTTGTTCATTCAGGCATTTAGTTATTTAGTTACTTCTATATAAAAACTTGGACATAGAGTGTGCTTTGTAAAAGATGTATACAGGTTCCAGATACGTATTCAATTGATGGACGGATTTTGTGAGTGTACTGGTCAACTCAACTGGTGAATTACGTACATGAATCAATTATATGGTAGGTTTTACGTTTGACTTTTTGCTCTGTTTTGTTCCAGGAGAGAATCAGAAAGGTGAAGAACAATTGTTTGTTTTAATTTAATAATTTACGAAGAGAAGTATAAATTTGATTATAGACAAACAGGAGGTTAATGAAGAGAGATTTTTTGGAGCGGTTATAGGCTACGATGCGATACTTACATATATGATGTTTTACGTGTTTTTATGTCTTTCAATAATATATTTTCTTGTCCACATAAATAGTCATTACAAAATTTTTGTTTAGGAAATTTCAAACCATATTTTGTCTAATGAAAGACGAAATGTTTATTGCAAGCAACAGAAAGAAATATAAAATAACGAACTTACAATTCGCACATCGCCGATAGGTTTCTGATGCACGCTGGAAATGAACAAAGATTTTTTTATTCTTTTCCCTCCAACATAGGTCACCCTAATCATTATTCCCTTTAAAAGGACACCAATTTAATATAATATACATTGTCCACGCGTTAACTGCCTTCTCCCAATAAAATCCTTAAGTCAAGATAGAATTGTTTATTTTCCCTTATTTGAGGGTGATAATAATTAACAACTCTTTCTGGTGCGTATGTTTTATATTGTTGTAGAACATAAACGAGGTTTCATCCTAAAAAAAGAATCAAAAGCTGGACTTTTGAAGCCAGAGAAGGTTTCTCCCTTAGCATTTGCAGAGTGAACACTCCCTCTTCTCGCCATAACGGACACCAAAAAGCGGAAATCGCTCGCCCGGTGGAAACGCAAAGGTGGGAGTGGGATGCGTGGAAATGATGGTGACGCGTGAGTGGGAGGAGGCGGGAGGGGGCGGGAGGAGGCGGTGCCGGTCCACCACGCGCACTCGCGCGCAATCAAACCTCTGCCTCGCGGATGCCGCGTTGAAAGGCCGCTCCGCACCACTCTCCGCCGCGCGCCGTGTATCGGTTTGTATAATAGAACGTCAGTAATTACGCGTTTGATTTGATCTGCCGCCGCTGGAAATTCGGGATCCATTGCAGTGGCGGCGGCGGCGGCGGTGGCACAAAGCCCTACCGGCTTCGCTTCTACAACCACCACCCCCGCTCTACATCCTCCCGACCCCTCCGACCCGCTCCGCCCCGCCGAGCTGCACCATTTGTGCATCAGTGAGCTCGGCTTTAATTGCGCTCCGTTTGATGAATTTTCAAACCGGATTCCAAGTACAGCGCGCGCGTTCGCGAGTGCTCACCGCCGCGGCGTCCGTCCGGGGACGCCGGCCGGGCCGGCCACCCGGCCGTACACAATCATGCGTTTGTGAAATGCAATCGACATACACAATTTATAGCATTGGGCCAGAGGCGGTGGCTGCAGCGAACCTACACGTCGCTGGCGCCCCTCCTTCCGCGTGGCACCGCGCGCTGTACCTACCCTTCCTCCTCCGCCGAGCTCCCAAGTGCCGCGGCGGCGCTGCGCCCCGGCGCCCGCCACCCACGGCGCGCTCAGCCGGGTTTTTGCGTGGCTAATAGACCGCGTGCGACCTCCGGTATGGCGAAAATTTGATGCTTAAACATGATCCTCTTCTGACAAGTCGCCTCGTTATAGCGACCGCCGCTGAATTTATGGATTTATGTATTGGCGGCGGCGGCGGCGGTGACTGCGTCGCGTCAGGGGTGGGACAGCGGACGTTGCCTTTGACAGAGGATACGCTAGGATGATCCAACAAAGAATCATTCGAAAAAAATTTACAGACAAATATTTTCGAGTGTTTAATACAATAATACAATTCATTAAATTTTAAAAATGTTTTCTATCTTTGTTTAAGGTTTTCTAAGTTATAACTATTACTGTTAGCGGGAACCAAAAAATGCTAAAACTTAAAAATACACAAACGTGAACGCTTTGTAATACTCAACTCGCGTTAAAGTAAATAGTAATAATATTAATGTCATATTAACCTTGTCAAACTTTACAATTTTCATGGCTTTCATTGAATTTTAACGATTTCAGATTAATCTAATTATTTGGTTAAGAAATTTATTTGGTGCAATGTTCTCCAACATACAAGTATTTTTTTTCTTTTAGATTACACAAAAGCCCTTTCCATCGGTCGTCCATCTTTTACCATTTAAATTTCATCATTATACAAATTCCTCTCATTCTAATATCGTTCAAATACCCAAAGCATAAAATTGTTTACATTTCCAAGTATAAACACTTCGTTGTACAAGGACACGTAATGAAATCTCTTCGATTTCCATCTAATAATCATTTGATTTATTGAAATAACATCACTATTCCGTTACAATCTCGACATTGACACGTAGCTCAGTGTTGTAACATTTAGAGGTAATTTTACGCGTAAATACAGTCCCGTATTCAAATTATTTTTCGTATTCCGTAAATAAACTGTGATATATTGCTTTAGTGTTTGCTGTCATTGAACAGTTGCATCGTGATGGGAAATCTTGCTTCTGAGTTTTATTATCCGTACAAAAAATTATCGTCTGTTGATTTCCTTAACTGATTCAAAGTGTTACAGGTGTTGTGAGTAATGTGATTCAAAATTATATTTATACCATTAATATTATTCATTAATTGCAAATGCACTTGGCCATTTCATATGTTGTAGGGCATCTTTCGATCGAGTGAGAATCTTTTCAATTATATTAACGAAATTGGTCTCTGAGTTGGAGGATTGTGGTGATCCATTTACGCATCGTCAAGTCGACCCCCCACCCCCACCTCCTTGTACTCCTTCCACACCGTCACTTTCCTCTTCCGAAATCCTAAAAACATGCAAGGTATTTATTTAATGAAAGGAGGGACTGCATCAGTGTCCCAGATGATTTTAGAATCTATATCGAAATTGTATTCGTGAAATTCAAGTCTGATAGGGTTATAAAAGCGAAAACGCATATTTAGGAGACACACTAAACCATTTAATTATTTTATCTAGGGAGATATGGTCCGGAAATATTTTTAAAGTATTTTCGTTTAAATCACATTGACAATTATTTTTGTTGGTTTGTTTATTACTTAAAACAAAACAATTTTACTCTTTTTCATATTATACTTTCATGACACCTAGTTTAGTAAGAATTAGACTACGCACTGGAATAGACTACGAACAATTGCTGAGGCTGCGCCGCCTCAGTCATGAGTCAGCGAACCGAATGCATAGCAGGCAGCGCAGCCGAGTGCCATTTTGCTGCAACTACGAACGAGATCAGCGGCGAGGAAAAAAGACAACAGTTCTTGTAGCTATCTTGGATTTTTGAGCTGGGCTGAGCTGTTGCGCGCAAAACTTATAAGCTATAGTTGTTGATGTAACTTTCTTCCTCCCACACAAAACAACGTTAGCTTCCGCAGTGATAGAAAATTGGTCTCGTTCAGACGAAATCTGTTTTAGGGCAGCTAGAGCATAAGCTGTGGGAGCTAATGATACTGTCTGTCCCCCAGACAGCAAACACGTGAGCTATCACAGCTAACTTTAGGCTGAGCTATCTAACTTTTTTTTGCCATGCGTTGTTATCTTAACTATAGCATTATATTTTACAATCTGTTCTCGAAATAAATATGAAAATGTTTTTTTATACGGGAAATCGTTAATAAGAATTTTTCTTAATACTTCAATTGGTTTTACACGAAAAAAAAGTTGGATACCCCAGGCTAAAGTTACTATGTACTAAAATATTATGATGTCAACTCTTAGACAACGTAACACTAGATATTAAAACATTTTACTGCAGTAGCTCAGTGGTAGCGTTCGGGCCTTCAGAGGTGTGGGACCGTAGATCGCAAACCGGCGCTGTCGAATGCCTGAAGATGGACGTCGAAGAAAAGAACGTTTGGTGTACTCCTCTGATGAAACAAGGTAAGACCATGGAATTGTAATAAAAATAAATATCGTCACGGAAGTCGTACAGAGAAGGAAGCATGCAGTTGAGTCGGCTTCGACTCGCGTCGAACCTATATACATGCTTACAGGTTGTCAACATCATCTACTATAAGTTTCCTTATCTTGTAGATTAGCTACTTAAGCTGTTAGAGCTAATGCTGTACGCTGAGGTTCAGAAGGACGAAAAATCACGTATTAGCAGACGGACGTTAGCTCATGTATTGTCTGTCCGGTTGGCAGCCAATATATTAGCTACCCCAGCTCAGGTTTTTTTTCTCGTGTATGTAGACCTATCCGAGGAATGTGGAATTCGTTTTCAACCCTTTATGAGGGAAAAATTAAAAAGAAACATTCTACGAATGGTTTTGACATGAATAGAACATACATCATAATTACCCTTACATGCTATTGGAGTTAATAAAAGAAATTTGTTGTAAAAATATTGAGATATTATCTCTCAGAGAGCTACTTGTCTGAATACGTCATTCAACGCAACAGACATTAATTTTACAATATCTCTAGACGCAATGTTGACTAAATATTATAGTTTGACAAGTAAATACCATTGTTGGTTTTAGTTTCCTGTTAAGTCTGATGAGACAAAGAAAATCACTGCAGTTTCGGTTAAGGTTGAATATATTTTAAAATATAGCGACATATCAGTCTTATAAATATCGTCAAAGTGTTAAGTAAATGTAGACAGAAATTGATGTATATTCGTATCTGCTGTGCGTTTGCTGTCCTCCTATGTATTTTATCATATCTTTCATTTTAGTTTACGAAACATGTATTCTACGTTTGCTTGACCCATTTACAATGCTAAATATTATTCAAGCTTCTTGAAACGGTAAACAAATGTGTAAGTGTAGCAGATAGAAATTATTTTAGAGCGTCTATACCAAACTTTCAAGCAAAATACCGCTAAAGCGTAAGTAATACATACTAATTGTACTTTACGTAAAGAAAATTTAAGAACAATCGTTGGAACCCTTTTTGGGAAACATTTAAAAGAGTACTTTGACCTTCAAGTTTTAAAGTAAAAACCTTTGTTTATAAGTTTTAAAAAATGGAGCACGTGCATCGACAACAAGTAAAGTCTACCGTAAATACGAAATGCGAATTAAATTGGTTCATCCGTTTACTCAGAATCACCGTGCACGGACGGACGTTTTGCCGAAAACCACTTTTTAGAATCAAGGATCGGCAAAACGGATGTTTCTGTCGAAATCTCGCTTTTGAATTTTTCCACGATTATAATACTTTCTATATACTACGTATATGAGAAAGTAAAATACATGTTTAACAATTTTTAAAATACATTTTTACCACATTCACCTCACATCTACATTTCCCTTACTTTATTAGCATGGTTCCGGAGAGAAATCATTCATGAAATCTCAGTCAGTCAAATTGCCATTTCACATCTTCAGCCTCTTGGCTTTTCAAACCAGATCATTTCAAGAAAATCGAATTGATCCGATCCTTGGTATCAATAAATTCTTATACGTCGAATTACATCTCAGATGTTCCAGCAAAACATATTGGTTTCGCCATGGAACGAACTGCGTATTTTGAAATTGATGGCAATTTAACGGTAGTAACTGATTTGAAATACGTTGCACGTTTCTTTTGAACAGACTTCAGAATTACTTATGTTCCCCTAAGGAATTCGTACCATCCAAAGAACCGATCATTCATTAACATTGTTTTAAGTGTTTCCCATATTGCTTAGGATTGGAATTGAAACATGTGCTCTTAAATCATTACGATAGTGACAATTAAATGAGATTTATTAATATTATATACTCACTTGTAATGCGTTTATCGTACAATTATTTGGCAACTTTATTTCTGTCAAAGTCAGGTTTGTTCTAAATATCTTTTCAGCTATTACTGTTTATTAAGTAGAATTTACCTATGAATCATGTTGTAATACTGACAGGCGAAAGTGAGAAAGTGACCTCCATCATGGGCGATACGAGGCCGTATTAAATGACAAGTAATCCATATACTAGTGTATAAATGCGAAATACGAAAGTGTGTGTGTGTCTGTTGGCTTCCTTTTCACGACTAAACCACTAAACCGATCGTGATGAAATTTGGTAAAGAGAAAAATTTACACAACCAAGAACTTAGGGAGCTTTTATTTTAAGAATATGTGAAGAGAAAAATAGAAAACGGTTTTTGAGCATAAATGTCAATGAAGTCGGGAAATAATCCGTGACATCGTATGTCTGTCACGTTTGATCTAAATTATCAAAAAAAAATTATTAAAAGTAGAAGTGTAAAAATTCTTTTGTTTCGTGCATTTGACAAAGATAGTAAACGTCTTTAAATCGTAAAATGTGGACGAATACTTTAGATTTGTCAAGCTTTCTAAAGAAATGGTGCAACCTCACTGCCGTCGTGGCGTCTTATCTAGGAAACGAAAATTCGACCGGCGCGGTTCTCAGCGAGTGGGTTCAGTCTGCCTCAGATGCTGAAATGAATAAAGGTTCCTCTGATGTTATGTCAGAGTTAGACCACCATTGGGATTAGGGGGTGAGTAAAATGCTCTAGAACCCCCATGGGTAGAGTGGGAAGGCAAGGTTAATCATATAATAATATTTTATCGAAAAGAATGAGTTTAATCCATGGATTTCGGGGTCTTTCAGGTAAATAGTGACTTTTACTTTTAACTTACGTATTCTATCATTTATTGATGTAAAACAAATTAAATGTTTTAGAATTTACATAATAATATAAATTTTATTTCTTTATACGTCCACTTATATTTTACCTAGTCTCTTGAACTGCGACAATATCCATTTGTGTTTTTCTATTTGCTTGCTATCGTCTTGGATATTTCCTGGATATAGCGTTTATTTTTTACATTCCATGATCTGTCACTCATTTTCTATTTTCTTTGCTTCAGTTGTCATGTTTGATCACTTTTCCGAGGCTTATTGTAAGGGGGGGTGTTAGAGTTTGATACATTTTACTTATGATGGGGAGCAAGTCCAACACCCAACTATCCTCTTTCATCCGGATTTGGGACCGGCAACAGTTCTGTGAAGTTACTCAATCTAATATACAGCGCAGCAGGAGTTCATAAACCTGATTACTCTCTAGTATGCATATCATCATATTGTACTAGGCCATGTGTTTGATATTTAGTGGAAGCCTATGATAATTGTGGGAAAAACACTATGAATCTAACTGCAACATATTTTAGGTTAAACTGTTTGCTTTACTAGCTTTGAAGGTTATTGAAGTAATCAAGTGAATAAACACACAATGGTTTGGTGTTTTAGATTAAACGAGATACATATTTATGATCGTCACTCTGAATTACAAATTTGGTTAATCTGCATAAACAAACTGTTGAACGTTAAGATAACGAAGGATAATCACATGATACGGAAGAGAAATGTGCGCTATGTGAATCACAATAATCGGATCGCAAATATTATTCAAATCTCATGATCACACTGTCAACAAACCAGTACTTTGATGTGATACTTCTCTTAAATGCGTGTAATAACAATCCGTTACACACGTACTAGTGAACTAGAAATAATTATTATTTCAAGACCACTATTAATTATCAATAAGAATATTAATATCAACATTTCTATAAATTAGTGTAACATTTCTAACGCCCTTAATTGTCAATAACGAATGTAACATTTCTTCTTTAGGGTTCTAAAGACCTAGATGTTGGCGAGCCCTAGCCTCGATAACCACAATAATAATAATTGTAATATTTCTTAATATTTTCTTCAAAACAGTTAAAGAAGTGGGTACTCCATAATTGGTTCACGATTTTAAACATCATGCGAAACTTCTGAACTGCTCCAATTAATTTTTATTAAAATTATATTTTTAATGTGACTTAAATATATTTACAAGGACAGGTGAGAAACCTGCTAACAGATACCCGGCAGGGTTCACATTATTTAGGGTTGCAGGAGGGACGTAACCCACTTTCCATCCCCCAGTACCATACCGCGCGATCGACCTAAGACATTCGCGGAGGGCGTGCTAAACAGAAGCCAACTATACAAACCATTCATGTTCTAGACAGTTGGTAGAACTCTTGTTTAATGATCTGGAATTCATAACTTCTTTAGGATGCTGGCGGTATTATTGTTAACAGTATTCCAACTTATTTGATAAATAGACAGGACAAATTTAGTTTTTTAGCATCGAGATGTACGGTAAAGCGATCAACTGTTTTCTTTTGTCTCCAAGACGTGGACTTCAAAGAAGTGTTGTACAATTTCATCGATGAACCCACAGGTGGGTCACGACGATCAATCATCCAGCCTGAAGCGTTGTTTATGACTAGAAGAGTCAATTCACGGTTAGAACCGGATGAAGTAGTGGTATTTCCCAAGAGATCTACGGTCCACAAGAGGAGATGGGTCCATCTTCCGTTGTTAGATGCATTCCAGCGTCAATGCTATATTGATCTTATTTCTTTTCCCTCCGCTCTTGCACGCGTTGCTAGATTTGCATTGTATTCTCGTCCTCTTCTATACCTACTATTAACCTAGTCAAATAAAATCAATCAGTCTCAATGACGCACTAGGCGTTCATAGGACACAGTGCGAAATTCCACAGTGATACACACTGCACGTTTTTGGTATAGTTTCAGTGTACCTCCTTGTCTTTTAATTTTTTTTCCAAATCGAAATTGCGTACAGCTGAGCAGAGTTCACCCCACTAGATAACATTCCTCACCGACTATGTATAAATCCTTCGATGTGCAGGATAAGTTTGGATAGCGCATCAACTCAATCTTACTATCGTAAACGAGTGTGCCACTTCAGCGACATTATACCGCAGTACTTTTTCAGCATCATTTTCACTTACTTCATTCGGCGAAAAAATTAGACCACCACGGTGTTGATGAAGTACTGTGAATACAATGTGTATGTAGGTTTATTCCGTATCTCTTCCTTAACCTCGTGACCGATTTCATCAAATTTGGTATAATTGTTTCAATCATTAATTGACCAAATGTACTGTGGTTGTTAGAACGCCGTATCCTCACGTCGATATGGAAACCTTGAAAAATAGCTAAGTAACTGAAAAATTATTAGTGAATGATGTAAAATGTATTTAAAATGAAAAGTCACCAAATTAATGAAAGAGTAACTTAGGATAACAGTTATTTGTTAATTGAGCAAAACTAAATGGTTGGACATAGTGAATGACGGATTTCTACTCATGTCTCAACGTCCAGATTGATCCAGGGTATTTAACGTACTTTAAAACGATTACCGGATCTATCTTTGAGATTGAAGTTGCCGGAGCGTGAAGCTGGTCACTTAGTTTCTTCCTCGTGTAGCTTCTATGGAGCTACCAGGTATCTCAAGAGCCCGTATGGGACATTTTCAATGATTTTGTTCGTAAAATATTTAATAATATATTACTTGATTTAGATGCAACGTATTTCATACCAAACAATTACACACTTTAATGAGCACTTAGTAGATAAAGTTTTGTTTAGGATTCCCAGAAAGAAAAGATACATTTCCAGCAATCTACCTGTGTTGATTAAAACTGAATTCGAACATCGAATCAATTTTAGATTTCTTGTTCCACGCGGGATAACAAGGATTACACGTGTGGATTACTAGAGCTTCGCTAAGTGACAACTCTGATATTCGCTGAAACAAAATGTATCTGTGACGTATGTTTCTACATACAAGCTCAATAAAACCTGGTGTGTACTGAATCAGTATTCCTGGTGCCAGAACACGTGACAGGTCTTCGTTCGGCTATACAGAAGTGTCATAATTGTGACACATTATGTGGTAAACCCTCCACAGGAAGAAGAGGAGAGGATTGAAATATCCATCGGCCATGGTATTGAATCATCCCCCACCTTTCCTCGAATGTTTAAACGCAGTGTTGTAGGGCAACATTTCAATCGTGCGCCATTCCGTTGAAATCACATTTTGTCCCTCACGTACCATGGAAAATCATCCAAGAACAACACCAGTATTTCTTCAGAAAGGTACCTAAGTACCAAGCACCCGTTCATTATCAGCGACCATCAATGATACCAGTACATTGATGCTGTACCGTTTCTAAAATGCTCGCGAAAGTGTGGGTTAAGGATCATGAAGTAGACTGGGAAGTTCCAGGGAAGTTTTTAACTGATATGTGGTTGTATCGACATAATAGTTGAAAATTTCCCTGGCGAATTGCACTTCATTGTGAAAAGAATGAGGTGTGGAAAGTAAGGAAACAATCTCGTACACATTCACGATACAGGTAATGTCGAAAGTTCTCGTTGATGGGTTGTCTTCAATTCGCTGGAACTACTATCCAACGCCGGGAGTACGGCATGTCCGTGACACTCCGGAATCAACCATCGTAGTTTTGAAAGATTCCCGAAGTTGTTGTCCTAATCTGGAGAGAAACTCGTATGGAAGGAAGTGAATAACGCAATACGCTAAGCTATATCATTATATCTACAATCTCTGCAATTTATGATAGTTTTACCGATAAATAATTAAAACTTTTAAATGTCTTAAATTTGTATAAATGGATCCGATAATGTATGATAATATCGTCTTTATCTTTTAAAACACACCTTATCGGCCATTTAAGCAATACCTAGGTATTTAATATTTAGATAAAATATTTGAGAAAAGAATAAATCTTCCAAAAAATTTTTTTCTAAAAGAATGAAAAATTCAATTCAATGTTTTTCATTGTGGTCAAAAAAGAATATTATTATTTCTGGAGCTTGCCAGTGGTTCTGAAGAAATATTTTTGTAGTGTCTTGTACACGCTTTTTCACTGAGACCTGATTGTCATTGTCATCTAAGTTATGCATTATTGAAATTGCCACATAATGGCATGGTAACCAATTTATTTATTGCAAAAGATGTTTTCAGCGACATGCCCGCCATCATCAGTGAATCTGAAATTTCTGGCAGGAAAATGAAATACATGACCTTCGGATTCACTAATGATGGCGGCCATGCTGTCGAAAATATATTTTGAAGTAAATAAATTGATTTCTACGGCAAAAATTGGAAATTTCATTAATATATTAATTACAAATGGTGACAACAACTCACCTCTTCCATATCTACGTTATAAGCACACACACACGTGTAAACTACTAATGGCAATTTACTCTGCACACGAATAGAGTCTATAGAATTCACATTCTTTATAAATTGATTTTTGCTACAGTACACATAGAGATTATATCGGTATCTCTCTGCGAACGAGTATTCAATTATCTAGTGCTTAATTATTCTATTCTGTGTTATTCAACATGTGAATAACTTATCTTATTATTTTTATCTTATCTTAACTTTTTATCTTATCTAGGAATTTTTGCTGAAATTTTTGAATCCGCCTCTGCCTTAGGGCCCTTGATCGGAATTGATGGAATACGTCCCTTGCTTGCTTCCGGAGAGTAAATTAGTTTATTGTCCTCCACGTGGTCATACGCAGTTTGTATTGCTTTTTTGACAATAAATTTATTTATTTAAATTTATTTATTAATAATACCGCGACATCGAAGCTGTGCATAGGAGAGTTATACCAGTTAACCACTAGGTTTGTCCACAATCAATTGTGTTTACTTACCGATCTTCCAACTTATTTTTCATCAAAACGATGTATTATCAGAAATGAATTTTTTCCTCTCGATAGATATAATGATGTATATAATATTCTTTTTCCTGAAACACGGTGTGCTACTAGGGTGCACAATGTATATAGTACTCGATATTAAATTTTTGACCAATTTTGTAAAATGTTGTCTACGGAGCGAACTGCGACGTGAGGATTATGAACGACATAATGAAACGAATTCCACGGTAGTCAATCAAAACAACTCGTATCAGGCGATCAATCATGTTTGAGCATCCGCCCAACAGACGTGTGTTGCGCGTGACGAGATGGGAGAAGGGCAGTGAGTTGTGGACATTTAAGGGAGGCAGTTAGTAAAAACAAAAAAAGGGAGCATNGGGAGCATTTATCGATTGTTCCTCGTACCTTGTTGTATGCGTTGAAGATCAGCCATCACAAGCGGGTTTCGTGCCAGTCATCAGCAATCCGTGAACTTACGCAGCGCTGCAGGTTGCATTATCCATTACACGCGATGCCTCGAGCAAGATTGATACTTATCATTTGGCGTACCATGAAGGGTAAAGGCTAAAGTGCTCGACAGCCTAAGCTCACAATCTTACTATTTTGCTCATCTTTCGGTATTTGGTGTAATCAAAACCTCCAGTTTCGTTTGTTTGTCTATTTATTCTAAAAAAAATTAATATTATTGACTTGCACTAAAAAATACTTTTTCCAGAAATCTGTTTTTGCTAGTAGTTAAAATTTGTAACTACAATTCGTGGGATAAAAGAAAGAAAATGAAGACTGCGTCATAGCCGTTTATTCGTCAAGTGCAATAGTTATGACATATTTCACAGTGGAAAAATTCACCTTTACCCAAAATTGATGTTTTTGGGTCTTTAGAGATTGGGCTACGTATAATTTTCACAAAATTTGCATTATCTTCTCATAAGTATACTATGTTTTTTCTGTCCTACTTTCGTTGTTACGAAGGAGAATTAAAATAAGAGTTTAATAGCTGACAAAAAATGAACCAGTGGTCGACAAGGCTCCTAACCAAGAAAGAAACAACCCGTATCAAAATTTCAATTTTTTATTTGTAATGTTAAAAGTTTATAAGTAGCTTCGTTGTTGGATTTTT
>NNCF01126031.1:1000179-1038435 GCA_002313205.1 Laupala kohalensis | reverse complement strand
GGTATGGGAAGTTGTCTACTACTAAAGTAGTAGTACTTCTTGTAAAGTCTGCGATTTCTAAAGAGGTCATCAGGTGTATCAGTCAGACCTCTAAAAATAAAAGGAACAATTCTCTCTATTGTTCGACACCATCTCACGCCTAACTAACCACAGAAATCCAACAAAAAAGCTGCAATCCATAAGAATACATATTAATTATTACTATAAAAGATCTTTGATATTGTTTATAATGTTTCGACAAAAATTCTAAGTTCGTCTACCGTCTCTTAGTGGCATCACTTTTCGGTAGTTTCACTCAAGACGAATGACCAAAAATGCTTATACAACGATCTCATTTATGACATCATTTCCACCATAAACTTCGTAGAAGGCATCTTTTCGCATTTGGAATTGAATACTGTGTCAAATTTTTGGAAAAGGCATTGAATATCGTGTCAATATTAGAACCAGTGCGAAAAAGTATTCTGAAACATTACTTAGTTCCAAATTTTGAAATATCGAACACTAGTGCGCTGTCGAGCACTGGTGAATTTGCCCATTACTTGAAAGTGTTTTCCTGAACTGTTTGTTGCTCATGAGCTTTATTCTAATTCAACAAAGAATGTTTGAATGTGCGTGTAAAATTTAATAGCATGTTTTATGTATTGATGTGTTTCATTAGAAGGTTGGTCACCTATCAATTGTCAAACAAGACTATAGTTCAGTGTCACTGGGTATGTTAAAACGTGCAAAATAGTTTATCATTGTGTATAGTATCAATGTGTGATCAGGGTGGGGGATATATTTTCTTGTCTAGTTCAGCAGTAAATTTTTCTTTGAATGCAATTGCGAATTCAAGGAAAGCTGTGTCGAAACCTGGATAATCGACATTTATTTTAGAATGTCTTCATGATACGAGAAGAATTATGTTTTCCTTGCTAGGGTAATTTCAATTGTAGTACTATATTTCATTGATCTGTTGGCTTTTCGATAAATTATTCGTTATCACGTATGTATTTTATTGCATGTGGATGAGTTATTTGGTAGTTGTAATAGTAAAGAGATCACCTCATAATCATTTCCTCATGTGAATTTATTTTAGGTAAATGGTGTCACAGTCGATAATTCTGTCGTCCAACGGGATGACCATTGAGAACCTATTTGTAATAACCAACAAATTTGACCACATTGGCGACAAATTGCCAAAGTCAAACTATCCCTGAACAGGCCCCGAAGTTGCCCAAGGGGTTCGCGTAGGGTAGAGATCCGCAATTACTTGACCTCGGCACTAGAAGGAGGAGATGTCAGCATCTCGCTCCGACCGATTTGACCCCCCAGATAAACCTGGTACTAATTTTTTTAATGCAGGCTGAATGGGCCTGGGAGTCAGTCTGGATGTTGAGGTGTGATGAAAAAACCCTACTTCACCGGGGATCGAATCCCGGCCATCCTTTTAGAAACTCAGCGCTCTACCCACTGAGCCTCGCTGACTCAATTGCACTAAAGAAATTTTTTTCCTTTTTTCTATTTTAGTAAAGTACATTGTATTAAGATAGATCATATTTTAAATATTTTAAAAATGTTATGAGATCTAAAATTTCTTACCATTTGGGTATGTGGCTAGTGTAATAGAATAAGTTCCTATTTATAATTTTACTCCAATAGTTGACACTAATTATTGTATTGCAACATAATTATTGTACCCAAAGTTAATTTAGAATTAAATGTTTTCAAATATTTTTTTCTGATTAATAGAAGTTATTTATTGAAAATTTCCTTTATAGATTTAAGTTTTCAAATATTTATACGCCATCGTCATTGATGAACTAGCCTCGCATTAATAGAAGCTGCAAGTACTTGGCTGGTAGCCATGTCACGGTCGAGCACGCCACCTGGATACCTTTCAATATCATTTCAAGCAAGGCCAAGAATTCCACCCGAGTGGGAATAATTTCTCTGCTGCTGAAGACGGAAGTAGAAACTGTGAGACAGATAGTTGAAGACGAAAATACACAACTTATTCTCAGCAGCTGTGTACGTTCACGTTGTCTTGCTGCCGTTCTGACCTTATAACCTCTCCTTGCTAATTTCCATTTAGAGAGTTATGTGATCATTAATAGCTTTCTTTTCCTCATATATTTTTTAAATGTATTTGTATTTTGGGTTAAAATTGTTGAGCATTATTCACTGAATTTCGAACTTACAATCATTTTTTGAGCAAGATTCCGACGAAATGCAAATGTAAGTGGTTTAATGAACATATGTTTAAATTAGTAAGAACTTTACTTATGAGGTTGGGACTAACAGTATCTCTATGTAGTGATGGCAGTTTTCTGTTAACTGTGGTCCTACTGTATATTCTTCCGCTAGCAATTGCAATTTATTTTTCTTAATAAAGTTCTGAGGTTTTAAAAAATGAATACTTTTGAAATTAATTCATACGTTTAATATAATATGATGTTACTACAAAAATAGCGATAAATTAGATGTATATTTAACGTATAGAAAAAACAAGAACGTTTGATACGAATTTTTACATCTGTATTTTAGATATTCCGTATGAATATATTGTGCATAAAAATATCCGTACCATAAATATGTTTCTCATGATTTTTTGTGTGGGGCCTTACAGCTCGTCGACATCGAGGTCATTAGAGCCCTAAAGTCTTGTACAGGTAGGGAAAATGCAGTTACGCACTAGGGAGAGCCAACTTGACTCTCCCCGCGTGTGGGACTCGTCGAATGACTAAACCATACCCACTAAAAACCCTCCTGAATTACTACTCAAATATCAACATGTCTCAAAACATTACATATATCACTATAAAAATAGGAAGAAAGAGGAAAATGAAAGATACCCTAGCGTCGGGATCGAAAAGAACCAGAGGTGACCAAGGAAGGTCAGGAAAGAGAAAGGAAGGAACCTTGCACAAGTAAGTGGAAGTAATGCCAGACTCTGCTCGGGGACCCGTGTTCGCCAAACACGTACTTACTACATGTAAGTCCCCTGAGTGGTTTCTCATGAAGAACAAATGTGCATTAGAGATGAAATCGTGTAATTTAATTCATGTACATACTTTTAATTTCAAGTTATCTTACATGTTTCATAGATTGAGTTACTTTTGAAACTAAATTATTGTGAAATTTTTTATTATTATTATTTCTCAACCTAACCACCGATATAATTGATGTAGGTGGTTATAATTTCCTACATAAATAAATTTTATAAAAATTGTAATATTGTTTTTCGACCTTCATAAAAATTGTATATTGAAGGAAAAAACTCTTATTCTACTACAATTAACATCCCATATATAATCACATTAAATCTATAATTAAGGACTTACGACATTTTACGGAATTACAACTCAATAGAAAGCTCACTATGTTTTGACTTTCATTTGAAGTCGCACCATCTGGCGACGACTTCAAACAAAAGTCAAAACATAGTGAGCGTTTTGATCACAAAATATGTACTGTTCGTCCAGAAAATGTAGTAAGTCTTCAATTATAAACATTATTATTATTATTATTATTATTAAATTTCCCATTAAAAACTCGATATTTTAACCAAGATTTAGTGTCTTACCAAATTAACTTAAAATTCTTTGGTAAGATTCCCACAGGATTTGTCTTTGTTTATTTTTACAACTTCTGAATTTTCAATACCTTTTTAATTTATTAAGAATTTGGTAGGAATATTATAGTCGTATACTTCTAAAAAAAATTTTAGAACTATTATAAATAAAATTATAGTTAATGATCGTAATTGGCATTTATCTGCAGACTGTTTCAAATATCTTTGAGATTTGAGGAATTTTTAAAGTTAGTGTTTCTTTTTTGTAGAATAGCCATTAAAAAAATACGTAATCCATTAATCCAGATATCACAGTTTCTCTATCACACTGAAATGGATTCCATTGCTTTCTCAGTGGGGATTATTTGAACTATGAAACTATGTTTAATTATTTATTTAGCGTATTCACATTTTACACTCATAATTGTGTGAATGTTTTTCGAATATATCTATCACATTTATTTTTATTTTTTCCCTGTACCTCGGTGTTTAATTTCTATTAATTTTACATTAATATTTTTTTATTTGACAGTATTGGTGGTTATCATTTCTGTTAAATTGTTTGAAAAAGTTAAAATTGTTTCTGGAAATATACAATAAAAATTAGGTCCTGGAAATATACAATCAAGTCACTTACGGAAGTTTTGTCTTGTGTCAGTGAGTAGCACAAACAATGACATTTAATTGTCAACATGGCGTGGATTTGTGAAGATATTTTGTTTGTGTCAAAATGGTAATTCCTAGATTGTGCGGGCAGCGCTAATATAGAAATAATTTCAGCATAAGATGACAGGAAAGAGTTTTAAGCAAGAAAATTAAGCATTTCTTAAGAAATATATTTATTTTTGTATATAGGTCTACTATTTACATTGGGTAGCAAAAAAATATTTTTACAAAACCGTAAATAGCTTCATAATTGCATCATTTTGCACTAAACTTTTCAAACTGTTCATTATCCCAGACCCCTCGAAGATGGAAGCCAAAATAAAATCCTTGATCCGCCATCGAGAATATCAAAAAACCATATTGTTGAAGTTACTAACACTCCGCTTCAGCATTGAAACACAAGTTTCCCCGTAGACCTCGCAGCGGGCACACATATTGGCAGTATCATCCTCAAAACTCGTCGAAGGCTCAGTGTAATACGATTAATGTAATTGGCAAATTACAGTTATTAAAGTGATGGCAAAAATCTTGACCAGAATCTACGTTGCATTTTTTATTGCTGTTTAAAAATTATTTTTATTGCTATTATTCTATCGGATCCTGTATAATGAGAGAGGACAATAACGAAATGGAAGAGTACAAGGCAATAACTCGAGAGACTTTGGAAGTGCGTTCACCCGCGGACAGAGCGTGACGAGACAGCGACACCGTTTTGGCACACACACTGCATAGCTGCTGTTACCTCAGCAGATGGCATCACCTGTCCATGAAGGATACGCATTTAACGGCACGTTGTCCAAGCACGTCCGGACTTCTGGACCTCGGTAGAGAGACGTGAAGACAGGAGGCGTTCAATGTGGACGTGTTATGTTTCGCGAATGATGAGCAGATTGAGGGGGATGGGAGAGGGTTATTGCGAAATGCCTTGAAGTTTATCACGGGTTAAAGTCCTTTGTTACGTCCATGAAAAAACGTCAGAATAGCGCACAGTGTTCTATTCGGAACGAATTCGTCTCAAAATCGGGGATCTCTCGGAGGGATAGAGCTAGAGACATTTCTCAAAATACTTTTGAAAGCTTGGACATAACAGGAAAAATACAGAGGTCGAGTAAATGATCGTGAGAATTTTCCACTGTTGAAAAAAAATCAAATAATTTGACTTTACCTAGAATTTAATTTCATATACAACTTAACTATCATTTTTCAGTTTTTGAACTGATGTGTCGATTTTTGAGATAAAATAAATTTAATGCGTACTGGATTGTCTTGAAAAGGTCAAATTAGCATCCGAAGTTTATTCGTTGTTATATCGGATTGTACTCGGTATCTTGACAACGACAAAGTTTTAAAATTAATCCTCTTGAAAAGGTATCGTCCTTGATTAGGATAATTAGTTATCAAAATGAGTAAAAGTAAACTTTCAAAGGTAAAAAGCTTTCAGGGTTGAACCAAGTATCTTATTGAATGAGTGATATTGAGAGCTCGAAGCATTATCATGCAACTATACGAACTGCTTCAAAAAATTAGAAGTTATTACAACCAGGGGCTACATTAGTTCTTCCTTAACGAGGTTTAATATAATCGGGTGTTGCGACAGTTATTATGACGCTTTATAATTTATTTTTTACACTATAATGTGAAACCATGTGTTTTGTTAATATGGAGGCTTGATATAAGGGAGAGTCAATTTATAAAATAACGTATCAGACACCTTCGTAGCATACGGAGTTATTAATCGTAATTATTTATCTCTGGTAACAATTTAACCCGTTGTTCCTTTGTTTAAATGCAAAAAATCTAACGATTAAATCTATTATTTTTCGCGAATCACTTTTTATTTTATTTTCGCGTGAGTTTTCCTAGGATATAGCTATATTTTCATTCTCACAACAAATGAAATAAATTGATATGTTACGTTTTGAGGCGATTTAATGAGATACCGGTTTTAATGAAATTCATAGAGTAAAATGTATTGGAATGAGAAAGCGATATATTATGGTCTCATTTCCGATAAGGATTGTAACAAATTACAATGATAAATTTATCCCTAGAAAACTGTTACAATTGCGTATGACCACGCGGAGAATAATAAATTATATACTCTCCGGAAGCAAGCAAGGAACCATCCCATCTATTACGGTTGAGGACCCTAAAGTAGAGGTGGATTTATCATTTCTGCACCACCCCTCAGTTAACAGCAAAAAGTTGAAAATATTTTCTACTGGAGCCGATTCGTGAAGATCTGAAGAGATTTATAAACAATTTTTTTTGATCGATTACAATTTTTTCCTTATAGGTTCTGCATAATTTGAAAGTAAAAATAATTAGCTATATATATGATAATATCAACAGAATACAAAAAAAAATACGCGTATTTAATAGAAAACAGAAAAGTTATATAACAAGTAGGTATTATTATCAAATCTTTAAATTATCCAGAAAATATTGTTCATAAATTATCACTATTCAAATAATCTAAATTCGAGATTGATAATTACAATTGTATTAATGATACTGCTGTCGCTAGTCCACAGTTTAGAGAGTCCATACAAAAAATCCACCTCTACGCGAAAGAAAACCGGAAAAAACCCAGGCCAGGATGCGGCAACAGAGTGAATTACGCATCCATGCCAAGGTTGAGTACGGATGAAATAAACTTGTATGAATAATTATAAACAATAAAAAATAAATGACTTTTATCGTTTCCATGTAATTAGTAAAGTAGTATTTTAATATTAGAAAATACGCGTTGTAGTTTAGTAATGAATGGATTGCTTTATTGTTTACATATGTATATATAAATTTCAAGGAAAAGAAAAATGAAAGATATATGTCCCGTATCTTCTATTCTCTCTCTAATATATTTAATCACTACCAAAATACGAGATATAAAGTGACGTGAGGAACTTGACTCCTGAGCTGGTTAACGGAAAATTTACGAGGGAATGGGAAGGTGTGGACAATGTTAAGTCACCAAAGTGACAAAAAATACGAGATTAATTTTCATTAGGGATATTCTCTTCAATATACTTATAAAGGGAATATACCAACAGTACCAAAACATAAACATCAATCCAAAAGTGTAAAGTTTACGTAGGTATCAGTGGAAATTTTAAGAAGTAATTGAGAATCACCAGCAAAACCGGGGGTTCTAGGATAGTGGATAATAATTGTTTTTTGCGGCTAGTGAAAAGATATTTTATTTAATCTACTTATCCGTGAAGAAGAGACTATTGTCCATAACTTAAAGGTATTCCCTCGCTGTCCACCATTTATTTTTATAAGATTGTATAGATAAAATGAGAGACAGTAATATCGACTTATGAGATTTTCAACAAAATTGTATCTCTGAGTTTTAAAAGGCATGGTCTCTTTAAGTAGAATATGATTTTACGATGTACTACTGATTAAATTNCCCCCCCCCCGCAACCAATTTTCTTTTGCGCTAAAACCGTCCATTTGCGCTCTATCACGTGTTTGAGTTTGGTTCCAAGTGCATCGAGTGGAACCGTGCTCTTCCGTGAGGACCACTCGTGTGGGCAATGCATTCAACCTGGCGCGCTGCCGCCAGCAAGGACGTCTCCACGCCAGCGGACATTCCCCGAGGCGACGAACGCTTGACACTGGCATACGCTGGCACATCACTCCCAGGTGGCGGTGACAGAGGAAACAAGGGAAGAAAATATGAAAGAGTGTGGGAAAGAGGATTTTAAGGAACTCACTGAAACCGTGGAGAAAATACCCTTGTCAGTAAGAAAAATTCAAGATTTTGTCTGGTGGAGACTAAAAAATAACTATTTTCCAATATAATTACAATAATAATACAAACATTTTTCCGTCACATGTTAAAAGAACAAAATAACTCAATTTTAAAAGAACAAACTATATTTACTTTTGGTCCATAATTCAAACGTTGTCAGTAGTAATAGTAATGATATGAATTCAATTGGAAAATATCTCTACCACCTCTCCGAGATTCTACCACCCCTCCACAACACGCGGAGGCTGGCAGAATCTTGAACCTCTGTCTATTAATCTTCATCGTTTCATTAGGTCCCTTATTTCACATATTTTACTTATGTTCTCTTGGAATATTTTGTTGATATCAATTGTGTACCCTATTCTGCACTATCCTCGGTGTTACGATATATATTCACATCATTATGCATTGAGCAATTCCAGACAAAAAAAAACAATATTACATTATCTCCTGTTTCACTTGAACAGTTTCCATCGGTTTCTGTACTTATTCGGTTCAAATAACTTTTAAAGTTTCCATGGACTGTCTGTCACGTTGGTATGATCCAATTGTTTATTCTTATTTTGAAAAGTAGCATCTGATAAATGGAGAAGAAGTACAGAAAACATAGAGATAGTGAATGAGTTAAGACTGAAGAGGAGAATACAGACAAAGGTGACAAGGAAAGAAGAGACGAGAGCTGTGCGTGTCGCTAGTAGTTGTCAAAGTGGTGGCAGCGATCCCTACAAATACGACTCCACGGTCACTGTTCCCAATGAAGCTACTTCACGCACGCGCTCACACTTGAATAAATATCATGCCCGGAGGCATTGACGCGGATATATATTTCTTGGCATCATGAAGATTGCACTCCAACGAATCACTTCTGCCTTCATGGAGGTCGGGTTGGAGAGTCCAAAATTGTTTCTTCCCACGGAATCTAATTATGCTTGACGATTTGAGTTCAGGAAATGAGGCAACGATGTCTAGTAATGAATTCAACGAGGAAGCGGCTCCATATTTATTGCATTGCATTGCTCCACATTTCTATATCATGGAAAGAAGAAAATATCTAATGTACTTGTTTACATTAAACTGATTTCACGAGGATGATGGGAATGGAAGCGTAATACATTGAAATTACAAAACAAAAGAATAACACCACACGCGTCCAGGTCGGCGTAAAATGATTGATGTGTAGTTCGGCATATTTGTGACAAGTTCAATGACCTTGCCTTAAACCACATTGAAAACATAAACTAATATAATTCATCTTATCAGTGGTTTTTTTGAGTATATCATATTAGCACAGTATACGTATTTTTAGTTTATTGTCCTCCAGTAACTTAAAAGATTTGGATGTGTATGGGACACTCTATATAACCCAGACATTTAATCAATTCAAACGAAGACAAAACAATAAAAATCGAGTCTCTAAAGATGACAACCCAACTTTACAAAACAGCAATAATTTTCAAGCCATTATTTAAAACTATTTTATTGCCCCTACAAGATATTTGTTCTTATGTATATTGTTTTAATGATGTTTGCTAGCTTAAACCTTAAGCTGGCAAACATCACAAAAATGAATAAACAATGGTTCTGAATTCTAGAATAAATTTTCTAGTACTTTATTGCAGCGTTAAATATTTTGTGGCATAGTAATATTTTACTCCGTTTGGAACGGATATTTTTTTAAATAAACGGAGAAATTTTCGTCCTTTAAAACGGAACTTCTAGTCTAAAACTATGACAAATAGCAAGAGATTCTTAAAGTATACTCTTAAATATCTGTATTAGTGTATTCATAAGTTAAGGTGGAGGGTTTCAGTAGATTCAAATGTGAGATTACCTCCATGGTAGCGATAGAACGAGTGGTGCAAGTTCTCCAGGAAACTCACCTGCCGGAGTTAGACGAGCAGAAACTTAAAGTACCAGGATATACCATAGTTAAAGGGCATGATAAATATAGCACTACTATCCTCGTTAAGTATGATCGAGTCAGTTTGGTAACGGAAATACCCCCCCCCCCACACACACACACACTCTCAAGAATTTGCTATAGGAATAAGAATTAATTCAACTTATCTACAACATATACAAATCCCTTCGTAGAATTGGGGTCCAACAATCCTACCTCACTTAGAATATCCGGCTGTCTTCCTTGGAGACAAACTCTCATCAAAGGTGGGACTGCCTTTATAATGACGATGATGGGGTAAAGTTTTCAGACTGGTCAGAAATGAATAACTACCAACTAATATATTATTCCAAGGATCAACCAACCTTCGACTCGAGAACCTGAGGGATGTCAACTAAACCAGACCTATGCTTTGTATCACGGAGAGTGAATGATATTTTCACCTATAGGAAAATCCTACACATTCCCAGAGTCAACATTGCATTGTGACCATTCAAATAGGATTAAGAATTCCTATAATTCATAACCCTTCATTCACAAGATGGAATTTAAGAAATGCTAATTGGTTTTTTTTATCGGCATATGTCGGGGAAAATGTGTGAATAATCCCAGCAATACCCAAAAATAATGACCGATTCACGGGACTGATTATTAAAGCAGTTCAGAAATATATACAGAGTGGGGCACGCAAACAATGTACCTCTTGCTGGACAAAAGAATATTTAGACATGCAACGTAAGTTTAACGAAACCCAGATAAAAGAAAAAAACATATCTCTATTTGATAAAGAACGAAGAAAAACGGTTTTAAGCAGATAATATGTCAAAAAGTAAAATAAATTCACATACTGTTACTAAAAAGGTCGGTTTTATTATATTAGTGGTTAGGCAAGGTACAGTAGCAACAGTGCTTGACCGCCGATGTTATCTTCACTATTTGTCAAATCTCTCAAGAAAATACAGCATGTATAAACATGTTTACATATCTTCAAACGTAGATAAAATTTGAATGTTAGGTGTTATTGTTACTGTAACATCACACCTCAAGCCCTGATGCGATGTTAGTCTTTTTTGGTAGAAGCTGGATCCACATAAATACCACAATCCCTATGGTAGTTTTCGTCGCTGCCACCAGCCCAGTTTCCCAGGCAATCAAACACAAGTGTAATAACAACAAATAATGATTTAATACAAATTAACTAGAAATCTGAATTTACAAATGGAGACAAACTCCCAAAATCATTAATACATTTAATAGTCTGTTATTACACAAGTAATGCTATCGGAAAGCATTAATTATACTTGGATAAATTTAGTTGAAGACAACTAAATAGTAAAACCCTCATGTTATCTGAACCTTCAAAATTATAAGTTGTTTCCCCCAACAACTAACTGATACAAGTTACGACACTCGCAACTAGTAATGACTTCATTAAGACTACCGCAGCAGCCTAACGAACATCTGGTCTCCGCGATCTAGACTAGCCCAGACACATCTCAGTGCAGGCGGACTCCACTCCCACGTAAAGAGACAAAAGTCTCTATGAGGATCTTCACTCCTCCCAATATATACAGTAGCAGAAGTCACGTGATCCGCAAATAACCATGCCTTCGCCACCACACCTTGCAAGTACTATTCTTGTCCACCCCTTTTAATTCTAAGAACGCAGTCTGCGCCGCGAAGAAGAGCCGCCTTCGGTTTCAGCTTAGCGCACCAGTTTCAGGGTGTCTCATTGTTCTATTTCCGGCGACGTACTTCACTCATTACTTCGTAAAATTCTTCTTTTCTTTAGGTACACCTAAATTCCAGTGGACCGCGCATGGGTCAACGTCGCAGGCCGCATTCTCCGAGAACAATTGTACCTTCCTTAGAAGTGAAAGGTGTACGTTCAAACAATACCTCAATAACTGCAGAGGCTTAGGGTGGGTCCCAAGTTCGTCGCACTTCCGTCTTAACGCCGACCGGCCACTTTATTTAAGCTTCTTAACAGTATCCGGCTTATGAAATGCAAGGAAATACTAATATTTCACAAATTGATGGAATGTCTTGGCGCCGAAGTTACAGTTACTTAACAGCGATATCATTAGAGGAAAAAAAAAACTATTACAAGAGGTAGGTTTCAAAATGGTTGTAACTTTTATTGCAATAGAAAACAAATACATAGTTTTTTAAATGTCGTTTTATTAAACTTAATCCCGGAAAAAGTAGTATTTTATTATTCAAGGCTAATACAATACCGTTTTTATAATGTGTTGAATTTAATGGCTTGCAATGCATGCCCTGACTTTTGTTTCCCGTTTGCTTTTCATAACAAAGTTACTTGCTTCTCATAAGGAATATTTAAATAATAATAATAATGAATAACCTTAAACTAACCTTAACCACGTTAATTTGCTTCCTTTTTATAAGGAAATGTCCATAACTACAAAGGAAAGTAAATATAAAGACATGTATCTCACCAATCATGGGCAAGGTTATTCATCAACGCGAATTTCAATATCCTTTAGTGTGCTGAATATTTCAATCAACTGAAATTATATATGTGCTAAAACGAAATTTGTTTATTTCCATTTGAAATATAAGTAATTTAATTTCTGTGGGTCAAGTTCCTGAAAAATGTAGAAGAATAAAATCTTCATACGATTTCCAGTATCTTCCTCTATATACATACATTTTAAGAAATATTTTAAATGATCATATTATTACACAATTGTTTAGTTTAGTTTGTATTCTGGAATTTAACTACATTAACTACTTTGTTTTTGCCTCTGTGCAAGTGACATTGATGAAGTCCTTTTACACACCTCACTTTTTTTCCATGACGTGTATTGTACTCCAAATACGTTTGAGAACTTTTAATTGATGTGTCGATAGGTCCCTTAAACTATTTATTTTCTCCATCTTCATAATTTGTATGTTGACAGATTGATCAATTTCTTCTCGTTATCGAAATATTAAATAAATATTATATTGCGTATTTTATTCAGAAACTTTCGCGAGTTTGTATTACAACATTCAGGGACGTTATTTTAATATGTAGTGTTGGAAGTTCTTAATTTAACACCGTCATCCACCCATTAATTTATACCCATTGTCCTACACCTCAGAAATAAACAAGAACGTTAACATTTATCTGTAAATTGAATTATATTATTTTGTGCTTTATTATTTGAGCTATCACAATATTAGTACAAAAACCATTATATCTTTCTAGAGTTATACATTTTAGGAACCCCATATATTGTAAACATATCCTATCCGAAATATATCCGTTAAACCTTGGCATGTTTATTTGATGCTGCACTTCCAATCATAAAATAGAAGTTATAAACTTGTTTTATAACGTTCGTCACAATTGTGTGATGTGTTTTCCTTTGATGTTAATGAAGTCGCTTTAATTTGCTGACAGCTCTGGCTCTTAATGCCTTTTTGTAAGTGATTATTTGATTGATAGAATGCGTTCCGTCTGAGCATAGTTAGTAGTCTTGCGTCTCTAAACGAATATTACGGTGTAAGTCAGACTAACAGTAGCTACATGAGTTGTATTCGTCGGATAGAGATACTTCCTGGTGACCTTGAATGTTTTAAAGTTTCTCTTGAGAAATTTGAATGGATAGGTTCAGATTCTGTGAGAGTGTGCGACGAGCTTGTCACGCTGTGCAGCATACCCAAATATTGGCAAAACATTTTTTTTCTCAAAACATAGTATAGCGTGCTCCTAGAATAATTTATACATTTCTCCACCTTATCACCACGAACTAAAGCAACAGTTTGGATGGCACTGCATAAGCAACAGTTTTACCCTAACAGTTGCAAAGCAAACGTTTTCATTAGTTCGGCTCCAATGTTGAAGACGTGGAAATGTTTTGAACGACGTGGAATTGTGACATTTTATGTTTTAGAAGCTGATATTCGATTTTTACCGGTACAGTTCTTAATTGAGCAGATTAGGAAATCATGCTCTGATTATTTAAGGTGATATACATTACGTGTAATTATGATAACCGCGTATCGTTGGTGTTTTTGTCATGCAAAACATATCCCATTTCCACATTGCTTTAATCAAATTTGTGAAGTGACGTGGTCTCTTGTGAATTATACAAACGTCTCTATCTTACCAAAGATATATTGGAAAAATATGTCTGCCTACTGTAGTTCATTCATTATCAAACTTTACTTTGATTTTTAGTGGTTTAGTTCGTAGCATACATTAGATGATATTAAATTTAGTTAAAAGTATTAATTTTAAAAGAGAATATGTCTCCAATTATTTAAATATTATTGATTTTAAGTGTAAACCCAATATTTGGTTTTAATCTTCACGACGAAAGATGGTCGCCTCCTAATTATTCAGATACCCTGGATATGACGGCTTTACAGTCGAAAATTACAGTGAATAAGAAAATATTAATTTAGTTATAAATATCCAGTAACTAAATTTTATGCTCTTAATAATTTGACGTTTCCTTGGCGAAAGATGTATATGATAAAAGTAATAATTTTAATTTTTAAAATTGTTATAAATAAAATCAAAGTAATATTTTGTTAATAGTTTGATTTCAAGTTTGATAGAATCATAACGTTTTATGTTCACTGGATCTCTTGCACCCGTTTATAATACGTGATGGAATAAAGATAAAATATTGAATATGATTGGTTAAAATTTACTGAGAATTATATAGGAAACATAAATAGCTTCCTCTTTTGCGTATTCCAGTGTTAAGTTGAAAAATCCGAATGACAATAAAATGTATCAAATTTTCGCAGAACTTTGAAGGTAAATCTGGACTAATTTCACTTCAGCGTGGACAATTGTGAACTTTATTTTCATGTTTGTATTCTGTTATGTAAGAAATGAAATGAATTAAACTCATGGAAATCTTCGTTCCGGAGCTTCCTCTTGAGCCATGTCAGTTTCATTCGCGCTCTTTTATTTTTTTTTTTCAAACACAAAACAACCTTCGAATGAATCCCAGTTTTCCCTGGGAAATCGACAGAAGTCAAACCCTCAGTCACAAACTCCCGTTGCTGTTGCTGCTGCTGCTGCTGTGCTGCAGACGTCATTCCGTCGTCGTTCGCGTCGCCGCGCCGCGCCGCGCCGCGCCGTGCCGTTCTGACAATGAGAGACATCGCGTCGCCTAGCGAGACGTCGCGTTTTTCGCGCGAGGCGACTGCCTGCCGCTGACGGCGTCTGATAATTAGGAAGCGACGGGAACCCTCCCTTCAGTTCGTCTCTTCGCTGTATCTGTCACGCCTGGCGATCCTTCCTCTTCCGCTCTGCTGTCCAGCGCACTCGCCGTCATCCTCCTCTTCCACTGCTTCCCGCTCGCCCGAGGGGGAAAGCGAGCGAGAGAGAGAGAGAGAGCGACGTCGCTGTGGGACCCTCCGCCGGGGAAACCCCCGAGTTTTTCGGGGAAGTTGGTGTCGCTGTGGTCGCCGCCCTTCGCTCCTGAGAAGAAGTACCCAGTATACGGCCGGCCGGCGCGGCCCCGCGGGGCTGTATACCGAGGCGGGCAGGGGACACGCCGNGAGGTTCGTGCGGCGGCGGCGGCGGTGGCGGCGCGCGGGCAGATGGGCGAGCGAGGCGACGGCGGAGGTGAGCTGGTGGTGGTGGACAGGACGTCCCCAAGCGGCGACGGCTTCGCCGGCGGCAGCGGTAAATCGCGGAGGCCGCACGTCAATATTGTGACAGAAATACTGCGCCGGAGGGCGACGCTCGGGCGCTACCTGCGCGGCGGGCACCCGCATTTGTCCGCGTTCGCGCCCTCGGATTTATGGGCGGCCACCCGCGCTGTTCCCCACCTCTTCTCGGTCTCGACGCGTTCTCACCCGCCTGCGGACGCCGGTTGCGCTGGGAAGAGTGGATGGCGCCGATGCTGACTGGCTTCTTCTCAATGGACGGCGCCAAGGAAGAGAGGGTGTCTGGATTGTCTTCAGAGTTTGGGACTTATTTTATTGCTCCGTCACATCGACTTACAAGAAAGAACAGTTATTTCATCTTCGAGGCAGATATATTGTCTCTTGGATTACATTCATCGAATAGGTTCTATTAGAAACATTATTGACAGTTCGTGAGTTTAATGTTTAATTATTATATAATTTAATTTATTATGTTAAATGGTTTGATTTCAATTAGGTATAGATTGCCGGAGTGACGTAGTTCAGGAACGGGGAAATCACTCTGATCTGTGGTCAGTGATTTTAAAAAAATGTTTCATTTACATTGTTAAGTCAGACTTTAACTAAGGTGGGACCAGCTCTCAAAGTTAGTCAAGTAACTCAGATGTATAAATGTTTTTTCTATTTTTATCCTAATGGTTTTCAAACACAGCAATATGAAAGTTGTAAGTTAAAACGACTTTCTATTGCAGACAATTTATTCTTTTACACTTCTTGTGCATATCAACGACGTTTGTTAAAGATTTAAAACTCTAAAAACTTTTATATTATCACAATATTAAAACGTACACATGAAAACACGACATTTCGTCTCACGTGTGAGACTTCATCAGGTGAAAGGCTGATAGTGACTGATAAGCACATGTAAGAAAAATATAACTTTGTCTGCAATAGGTCGTTTCTTCTCACAACATTATTAGTACCAGACGTATATTCAACTAATTCAACAACAATATGAATAATAAGGAAGAAAAAACATAATTTAATTTTTATCTATCAATTGACAGTACGTGCAGTAGAAACGATATTTAGTAACTCGCTCGTTTGAAATGCACAACATGTACGAACATGGCGCCAAATAGAGTAACGGTTTCAAATAATTAATACGTCTCACCTCGGGAGAAGTAAAATAGCTTTCCCAAGTGTCCGGTGGCCTATTAATAAAAGTTATATAAAGAATACTATGGAAAATTGACTACAAACCAAAATAAACTTGCTTCACATTCATGATTTAAAAGTTGTTTTTATTTTTATATTTAGAATACGCGTTTCCTCCATAACACGCAATGTTATACACCATCAAGTTTAATTGCAATTATTTCATTAAAATTGCAGTTGAAATACGTTTTTAAATTTGAAATCAAAATAAGTACATATTAATCTGTTTATTTACGCTAAATTCAGATATTGTAGTGATTTGATTTACCTGCGCTAATGCTACCTTAATGTATTATAATTGAAAGAAAAAATGACACATATCACTAATTTGATCTACTACATGCAATGTCTGAAAAATACAGGCTAATATTTTTCTTTAATGGAAGCTTCTTTTATTGAATAACAAATAACTTACAGTGGGATTGGCATGTCATATAAAATTTAGAAGACCTGCCATACATTGGATCATTTTATGTAGTACCTGATATATTCGTTATTTGTGATGGGATTATGACTGAACCGATAGACGTACAAAATTATTAGTGAGTAGTAAAACGCATCAAATTTCGTTAACTAAAAATTCTCTTGGATTATTTCATGTTTATGAGATGTGATATTCCTTTTATTAGTTCTCCATAGCCTTGTTTTGTCCCCATTTATTGAATTAATACATGATAGCATCCCTATAATGTTTATTGCTTTTTTTATTATTTCCCACTCGTTAAAGAGGCCCAAATTCAGTTCTGTGAGGCCATGGCCATTACTTTTGATGCAGCGATAAGTTTTGTTGCCGCTTGAACAACGCCCGAACCTTTTGGCCGCATTCGACGTCAGGGGAGGGGTTTGGCTTAAGGAGGGGAAGTCAATAACCTGCTTTGATGGGATCTTGCATTTCACTTCTCTTTTTATTTCTTTTTCATAAGGAAATAGTATGAGTAGTGTGTCATTTTACTTTGTATTTGTCAAGTTCACTTATTTTTTTATGACTAATGAAGCTGTGATAGGAATTAAAATGCTTAAAATAAATGGCACTAACCATTCAAATTTGGACCGAAGACGAAATTCATTCGGTTTTATAAAATATTGAGTGGAACAGTATTCTAATTTTGAGTAACATCGGGAACCAGGCACTTCATTCCCATATTGTGTACATTTTTTCATATATAATGTACGTAACGCAAAAAAAAAATTATCCTACAATTCTCCTATTAAAAAAATACACGAACAACTTAATATTCCCGTAAGAAATAGGATTTAACGACGCGAATGTTTGTGAATCCAAGCATTTTCTCTTGTTTCCCAGTCTCAACGAACGAACTTCCTAAACGGAAATCAATGATTTGTATGAAAATTACACCACCATAATTTTCTGCAAATTTAACACAAACAACAGCTGAATGTCGTTATATGACATTAACTTTCGGCTATTTCTCGATCGTTTAGTGCTGCGTTTGAACTGAAGAATTGTAGAATGTAAATTAGACACGAACTTTATTGTCTGAGATGGGTTTAAGCCTCGACACTTCAAGGAATAAACATAGTTGGGAAAGAAAACAAATCACGCGCGAGAGCGGATGAGGGAGGGTGGGAGGTGAGATGAGAGAGAGGACGGGGGTTGGGGATCTACCTGCAGCAGTGGAGGCGGTGGCGGCGGCGGCGGCGGCGGTGGCGACAGCTTTACAGCGCTGCGAGCGTTGCACTAAATCTCGATGCCCATTAACGAGTGGCGACGCACAGCGCGGCCGATTTTATAATCGCGCCACAGACCCCGCGATCTGTGCCTGCCTCCCCCCCTCCACCACCCCCCACTCCGCCATCGCCTCCGCTGCAGCAGCCCTTTGACCGGCTGAGGATAGCTCTTTTTAAATGATAAGCGCTTCAGATGGAGGATACGTCTGGTTTAAGGGCTATGAGAATTCGGAATGCTGCAGTCTAGGAAGATAAGGCTCAAACATGGGTTCATTTAAAAAAATAGGAGCCATTAAACTGAGTAATTAAATTCTTTTTACGTTACTATGTTTACATTACATTATTAAAAATTAAAATGGACATCGATTTACAAATGAGTTGTGATGGTTCACTACGATAAACTGGGATAATGCAATATGTTAGAAATTGAATTAACTTAAAAAATCAGAAATGTTTAAATATTGTTATACAATGGTAGTCATATTTATTACGTTTTTCACTTTGCTACCCTCCAGTTTTTCTGATGATCGAGAACGATACCTAAGCTCCCATTTGCATCTATACGAAAATTCAGAATACGTTTTGCATGAACAATAATTGGTCATTAAATCAAATAGTTTTCAAAAAACATTTACAAGTAAAACGAACATAAAATAGTATTTCACTCAGTATTCAGCGTACAACTTTATTCCATTTGATTCCATTCTCAAAGTTACTTCCGATGTTAACTTCGGACTTTTGCGTTCTTTTTTTTTTACGTATTACTTTATTCTGCGTTTATAATGGAAGAAAAGAATACATTAAACCATATAACTGTTTCTGATTCAACAAAACTTCTCAACAAGTAAGCTAATGAAATATATAAAGAGTACAACATAAATGGCATATATTAACGGAGCATGTATATTAACTAACTTTATATTCATGGTTCCCAAGTGAACGGCGAAAACTTCATTGTAAATTAAGGTGGACAAAGTGTAGCGGAAATACTTGGTTATTCTTTACGAGCTCTTTCTGAAACACTTGTGGGATTTTTAAAGTATACATGAATATACTATTACATGAAAAAAACGCAGAAGCGATAAAATAGATCATCTCGAATTCATTAGAGCCAAACTTAATATAAAACATTTTGTTGAAGCAATCATAACAGCTCAACTTTAATTTATTTACTGTGTAATTTTTTACAAGAAAATGGTAGTGTAGTGTTTTAAAAATATAATTTTCTTCCCCTTTCATTTACTATTAAATTTTTGAAAGTGCATTGATGTCACTGAGGTCATCCCACGGAAAAATCAAAGTGGTTCTCGTTCTCAAATGGTGGGCGTAAAGCGAAGAGCGGCACGGCGCGCCGCGCCGCGGCGTGGGAAATTGCAGCCAGACAGCTGGTCTTTGTGCCGTCAAAGCAACAATTGTTGGATCAGCGTTGTAGCGATCGAGAGAGAACACGCACCAGATGGAACGAGCACCTTCTGGTCTTCGAATCTGTTCAAGCACCTTGCCAATCAGAGATTTCCAAGATGTTTCAGCGAAGTATGTGAGAAGGATGTCTCAGCGAGATGGAAGGAATTTTCTGTTAAGCATTCGTTTGTGATCGTATTCGTGAAAAGAACTGAGATACTGTCTCTGAATATTCATTTTAAACTGTCCTGCTCGAGCAACTTCCTTAATAGTAAATATAATTCTTCTTTGTTCACTGAAGAACTAAAGAATCTGTTGATTCAGATTTATTCTCGGCCATTTTTAATCGACTGAAGTTTTCATCGTGGAGAAAGGAAATAAAGAAAAGATACTGTGCAACCTTGCAATACCTTAAGAAAGAGGTCCCCAAACTTTTTTGTTTCGTGGACCACTTGCCATGTTTTTCGGTTTCGGGTAGACCCCCAGCTTATTAAATATTGTATTTTTGCAAATTCATCAACTTCAAATGTGTTTTTGACAGTTGGTATAATGCTACTCACTTTGACAGGTTTAAATTTCTAACTGCAGTGTGAAAAACATTAAAAAACACGTTATTTTATACATTTATGAACTGAATTCAAATTAAAACCAACCAAATTAAAATTTAGTTTCTATTTCAATAAATATCTAATCAAAATATAAATGTTTTAGTGGGAGGAATAAACATGATACCTGATAATTTTTCATCATCTGTCATCAATTTAGTTCTGTTTAATCTCAAATCTCTTCGGTGAGTGATGTCCAGTCTGTTTTTTTCTTCTTTTTTTAGGATATTGACAACCGCGCTGAAACCCCTTTCCACCAGGTATGAAGATGGAAAAGCTATTAAAAACTTTCTCGCGATATTCCTTAATACGGGATAAGTAACAGGTATGACATACACATAACATACATACACTGTATGTGGATTATTCCATTCATTAAAGGCCAAATGAGATCCACAATAGTGGACCCCCATTTACATCACGTGGACCCCCAATTTTGTTTTTTTTCTGGCATGGACCCCTTGAAGGTCGTAGTCGAACTCTAGGGGGTCAAAATAGACCACTTTGGGAATCAGTGCTTTAATAGAAAATGAAATAGTGGTCAAGTACCTGTAAATAATAAATAGAGTATTACCAGTAGATTCATACTTCAACAAAATGAGATTAAGGTGGATACTTAAGAGAAAAAATGCAAAGAACAAATAAATTATTAATAAATAACTTATGAAAAAAATAAGGGAAAATGAAAATTACCTACAGAGTTGGTCTAATAACAGTGTATTCGCCTCAACAGTATCGCTAAGCTGAGGAGCGTGGGTTCAAACCCAGCTCAGGTGAACAAGGCGAGGTTTATAGCCCTTACCGTCACCAGGCAATTGACGGTTCGGTATCATAAGTTCCCCGGTAACTCGACATATCTCATTCCAAGACACGGTTAGGTGGAAGAGCAGACCTCATGGACTGAACCTCGTCAGAAGTCATGAAATAACACAAAAAAATAATAAATAAACTACTGGAAGGTTGACAAAGAAAAGATAGCTCAAGATATCAACATTGGGAATGCCCCTTTTTAGATCAGAAAATGCAGACTATTTTGCTAGAGAAATGGAAGAAATAAATAATACGAGATTAGATAGAGATAATACGATATTCTCTGACATTTCTACCAGTAGGGAGTGCGTCCGTGTCCTTGTGACTGATGTGACTGAAGTCGCAATTGCCAAATGATTGTTAAGAGGCATCACCGAGAGAATGATATAAAATATCC
This sequence comes from Laupala kohalensis, assembly GCA_002313205.1. Classification (NCBI taxonomy): domain Eukaryota; kingdom Metazoa; phylum Arthropoda; class Insecta; order Orthoptera; family Trigonidiidae; genus Laupala; species Laupala kohalensis. The sequence goes on along the minus strand of NNCF01126031.1, from coordinate 1,016,814 downwards.
TAGGGTGGAAAACCAAAGAATGAAACCGGGTATTTTTTAAATAAGTTGACTTAGTCATTTAGTGGAAAAGTTTTTTTTAGTGACTTAGTCACGTTACATGATAAATAAATGTATTTAAAACATGTTACATTACATCAAATAGAGAAATACAACAAATATGAACAGCATAAATTTAAGGAAGAAAGAAACCTCCCCTGGGCCCCTGTGTTAATACTCCTCACGTGGGTGACACGAATGGTTTTTTAAAATTTCTTTTTAAATTTTTTCTATTAGTTTTAAATTTGTTTTCAAACCATTTTGAAAGATATCCTACTCTGTGAAAGTGTGCATGTGCACCCAAGTTCTTAAATGTTTTCTTAAATGTTTTCTCTTGTACTATTAAAAAAAAACGTGAAGATGATGCAAACATGGGGTCGACACGTCGTGTACATGATTTTTTGGTAAATACATAATGTCTTTAAAACCTTTTGTCGGCTTTATTATGGTCGCATTTAAAAAGAACTATGGAATCAACAGCAGACGTAAATGGAAATGTCAGCCCGGGGATTAATTTCGTTCTCATCGTCAAATTCACGAAGAAATTGTAAATTATTTTAGACCAGCAGATGTGCGGATAGCATTAATTGATGTATTGTAACGAAAGGAAAATTGTTTTTGAATACATTACAAAAAGAGGATTATTATCGAATAAATTAAAAATTGACATAAATTTGAAGAAAATATTTATATTATTTTATTTTTTAAATTTCTATATTGATACAAGAAAATTAATCAATATGATTATTTTTCCGAATCCATCGGAACACAGTTTGAGCTCTTTGCTATTCAAACAAAATATCACACTAAAAACATAAGAATGACAAACAATATATTTATTTACTACCCGATGTAACGCGATGGCAGTATATAAGGAAAATGCATTACTTAAAATACAAAAATACATATCACAGAGGACTGAAATAAAAAATTGTTAAATAAATCATTAAACTATATGATTCAAGTACTATTAAAGTATTAAATATAAAAATATTTTACCCTGAAACATCTAAATAATTGATAAGAAAACCTTGTGCATTTTATTTCACTGATGACCCAAACACTCGATTTACCCCTTTCGTAAACTTCTCTTCACATTTCCCTTCCCACCTTTTCTAAATCACTTATTTCTCTCGTATCACTTCATTTCACTTTACTGCCCACTATCACTTCACTAGTTTTCCATCTATATCTACCCATTCCCATATATATCTACGCATTCTTCCCGAACTTGCCTAATCCTTTTAATTTGTCTGGAACATTTTCTTAAGAACGTTTTTGAATTTAAGAGAGGTTGCTGAGCCCAATAGCGCTCCCACGACATCCGCAGGCAAATTGTTCCAGTCCCTGATTGATCTATTGAGAAACAAGTATTTTCCTGCGTCTGTTTTTTGTTTCCTTTCACGAATATTGAAAAAGTGATCTTGTCTACCCGATCTAGTCGGTTATTCTAAACGCTCTTTGACATCCCGCCACGCTGGTTTGTTTTTAAGTGTACTGAACAAATATCCCAGTCGCGCTCTTTTTCTACGAATTTGGATAGATTCTATTTTTATGAAATTATTCGCATTATTACCCATGTTTATGAATTTAATCGCTTTATTCTGAATTTTTTTCTCATTCTTCTAGTTGATATTTTCTTTAAGGATCCCATCCTGCCGATGCATATTCTAGTAGAGACCTAACAAGGATTGTGTATGCTAACTGTTTTGTGGTCGGGTTACTGCCTTTCTTTAAAATTCGTTTGATGAAATTGGAAGTCTCTAAAGCTTTTTGCGTAACACTGTTAACCTGATCAGACCACTCCAAGTTATTCTTAAAAATGATATAATGCGAATATAATATGAAACCCTCAAAATGTTCGTACTCATTAATGACAGGTACATTTATCCCATAGATATTTAGAAAAGAAGCAGAATTTTCTTATTTTTTTCTTTATTTCTTGTTAAACACGTCTTATTATCTTGTGAAATTACTGTCTTAAATCATTTGTTCTGTTCAAATTCAGACCTATTTTCATCTACATAGAAGAAATCATAGGAGATAAGGCCCCTCGCATTCAGCTGCTCATCANTCACAATTCATTGGGACTTTTTTTTATTTTATCTGAGGTTGACGTTGAAAATATTTATGATGTGATGACAAATTTGGCTCCATTTTTCGTCGCATGCCTTCGCTGGAGACAATCAGTAGTCGCGACTTGAATGCATATGCGGCATATCAGAAAGAAACGAACGCTTGGGGCATATTTGTAACATATACACGTGTGAGAGGGAAGTGTGGCGTATTATGGAATGTGCACCTGCACATTTATAACTACTACATCAAAAGGAAGAATTTAAAGAATTTCCAAAGAAATAATTACACTTAGAAAATAATAAAAATGCCGATGAGTTAGGGAAATGCAATGTAATACCGGGACGAAGACACAACCAATTGAAAATAAGAAATGCATAGATAAATATGAGAAAAAAGACAAGAAGTGGTGGATGAAATTGTGAATTGGATGAATTCACAAATAAATATTGTTCTATTACTTGAAGAAACACTTGGTTAGAGTACGTTGGATCCTATCAAACACAGTTCCTATTCTGCTACATGCAACGAATCCTAACGAAAAACAGTCGTCGCCTTAATTCAACGTTCATCTTAATCTCTTTGCCATCGATTCGTCGTGACTCCTCCAATCATGAGACGGTAACAATAGAAAACATGCAATTTCGTCGTAATTTCATCCATTTGGACATCACGAAAGGAAGAGTTCTGAGAATGAGGCATTTGAAGCTCGTTAAAAATTGCAGCATGCCCAACGGATCACCCCTCTTGCAAACTTAACGCGCCTAGTATCTCGCATCCGGCTGAAACGGCATCACGGCACACGGCTGGCGGAATAAACGAACGTAAAAAGATAAAGACAGAATAAAGAAGTAGAAACAGTAATTAATTGGAGTCACGCACCATCAAACCGCTCGGCAGAGAGCTGTGCGTCGCGTCGCGGCGTCCCGCACCACGCCGGCCGCCGCGCCGCGCCGCCGCGATTGGCGACTGTCTCTCCGTGGTGGCCGACTTTCGTAGCGTGTTTCGCGGTTGTTTCTTCCCGCCAACGAGCAACCTTCCTTATTGGTGCGAAGGAAAGCGTATCGCATTACTGGATTTTCTTGTTCACCTGTTTTGTCTTGTGAGCGCCGCTCTCTGGAAATGCATCACTGGCAATCAATATACGCGAGCATTTTTACGCGTTATTACTTGAGAGTAAATAGGAGTTTCCTGGTGATGAAATTTGCGTTAGTTCATTTCTTCATTGAATGTGCTCCAAAAAATCCAAAAATATATTGATGTGCTCAATTATTATTTGTACTTTTAAAGAATTTATCGATTTTTTTAAAAAATATGTCATTGATGCGAACATTAGTATTATTTCAAAAAATGGGACGAGTTATAGACGTCGAATTTGTATTTCTTGCAGCGTTCAAAAAAAAAAAAAGCTTCAAGGAAATTTACAAAAACAAGTTAACTGTATTTAACAGAAATTTTCTTGAAAATATTAAGAGGTGAATATTTGGAACTAATACCGTTTACTAGGTTCTGATTCTGTTATCCAAGTATTTGAAGCTAGTTATATAGTATGTAATTTAATCTTAATATTCATTTCACAGTGTTTATAGTATGCATTTTATAATGTCTGATTCTGAGAACAACTTTTGAAAGTCGAATTATGTTACTTACGAACAACGGAAATTACTTTGGAATTTGTTAAAATGTCTAGATTTTTGCGGTAAAATAAAGGTTTCTCGAAGCAGAAAAACGTTTCTTAAAACTATGTCTTTCTACTAATCATTCTTTGTTGGCTTGCTTATACTTACATCTTGATTGGTCAATTCTTCATTTACTACATGCTGTGTAACAATTAATGGTCATCTCTTTCATAATTAAAATTCTTCACTTATTTAGTTTGCAATCCGTTGACTGGTGAGATCCATCTCGAGATGTATCTAGACAACCTTAGATGCATCTATGACGTTCTTGTCCTAGGAAGAAAAGATGGAGTGAATACAATGCTCAGTTGCAGCCCGCGGTGGCTTCTCGTTGCCTCCCACGACTACAACACATCATGCAAATTTATACCTTACTCGGGATACGAACTCAGAACCTTTGACTTCAGGGTACACCTCTACCTTCAATATATTGAACCTCCAGGTCGATGATAATTATGGTATATGACTTTATATTTCCACTAGTGTCAAATAGTTACTTCAAGTATTGTGTTCATAGAGTGATATTTAAAATAACCACACCTTAATACATCAACGCAAGCCGCGTTTTGCTGTAACAGATCTCAGGAGAGATCAATATCCTAAATATCCCTGTTTTTTAATACTCATCTTTTCGACTCGAGTTTGACCGCTTCCTCAAGTGTAGCGTATATAAGTGATATGGTTATACCAAAAAGTTTCGAGATGAAAATTTAAAAAAGATTAAGTAATTGAATTAATTAACTAATTTCAATACAATTATGTAACACGCAAAGTGGATTACAATTTTACAATAACGCTAAAATATGCTGTAGCTATAGATAAAAAAATGTGATAGTAGATCCAATTTGTCGCCCTGGACCTCAGTAAAGTCGGTGTAGATTCGGGTAAAGTGATCATGAAATTGCAACAAAAATAACTCATTAACACAATTGTTTCTCAAAATGTGTAGAAAATAGAATCAACATATTTTATGTTAACTGTCTATTCGTGCACTTATCACTGCCTCCGATCGATGAGCATTTTTTGTGACATCATTGATAACATACTTCACCCAATTTTAAACTAAATTCCGTTCTTCACCACAGAATGTTGTTGATTCCTCAATATCCTCTTTTAGCATAGGAAAATTACTATTCTCTTCAGTAGTCTTCTTGTAATAGGTGGACAAAAAAAATACGTTCGCCACTTTGCACTATGTGATGACTCTAAGATTTTATCCCTCCTCGGAAAATAGAAACCCTATGCTCTCTTAGCTTGAACTTCCCCTAAATAATTTTTAGCACTTATTAGAATTAAACATTTCTATCTCTTTAATTGAACAACTAAACCCTATCACGAACAATCATAAGTTCAATTGTCAGGAAACGTAGTGATTGGCATAGAATTTGATCATATTCTTAATTTTTGAAAGCTGTATTGCTGCATACAAAAACTATTTAAATAACGATTTTGTTTCAAAACTATATAGCTCATGATTTAAGGATATTGCTCTGGGGTTAATTGAAAAAACAAACATGCGATTCTCAGAATACTTACCCCCTTAGTGTTCCGGAAATTTTTTACAGAATGAAATCTGGGTGGAGTAATTGTTTGCCTGTGCCTAATTCGTAAATTATTCATCAATTTGCTGTCATACATAAGTAAATTATCTTGAGTATTTCTTATCTTGAAATATTTTGCAGAACTGAAACAATACATCATTCGTGATAAATTAAGATATTTTCAAATTTAAATATTTTCATGAATTATTCTGCAAATATAATTTCTGATCATTTGTGGAATCTCTACATTCCTGTTCTGTGTCTTAATCAAGATCCTCGAGAGCGACCGTTAAACCTGGGTTTTTAGTTTGTTCTGTTGCCAAAACAAATCCATTTACCTTTTCCAGTTTTTCTCAATTTTTCCCTCAGGTAAAGGTGGATGTTTTATAAAAACTCGCTAGGCTCTTGCCTAGGGGCAGCATCTATTGAAATAATTATTCGCGAATTTGGTGTTATTTATTAGTTACGATTTATCAACAATACTTTCCGATGATTTATACTTTGATAATAATACATACTTGTGAAATGACTTTTTTGCTTTAATAAATACAATATTTACTGGTATTATTTAATACTATAGCACGTGATTAACTATTTTTATCATTAGGAGTATTTTGAAATGTTAAACTCGCCTCTGGCTTGGAGTCATTGATCAGAATTGATGGGATGGTCCTTTGCTTGCTTCCGGAGAGTAAATTAGTTTATTATCCTCCACGTAGTCATATACAGTTTGTAACATTTTTTTGACAATAAAGTTTATTTATTTATTTAATGCACTAAAATCTTGAGATAATTTTCCCACAGTTCATTATGCATCCTTTGTAATCTCGTTCTCATATTCTTGAAACAAACATTAACAAACAACCTACGAATCCCGACGCTATTAAGGCTAGGGTATCTTTCATTTTCCTCATCCCTCTCATTTTTTGTCCCCCTTAATCTTTGTCCCCCCTAATGTTATGTGCCCCCTCATTTTTTGTCCCCCTTCTCCATTTGATATTTTGAGGTATGTTGTGAGATATGTTTTGGTGTGTTGTAGATCAGGAGGGTTTTTAGTGGGTAGGGTTGAATCATTCGGCGAGTCCCACATGCGGGGAGAGTCATGTTGGCTCTCCCTAGTGCGTAACTGCATTTTCCCTACCTGTACAAGTTTTTAGGGCTTCAATGACCTTTGATGTCGACATGAGCCGTAAAGCCCCACAAAAAAAAAAAAATCTTCTATACTAATGTGGATAATTCAATAACGTTCTGTATTATCCTATAAATCACCCAAATATTATGCTAATGATGAAATAATTCGTTTTGGTTTTACGTAGTGTACTACAGGATTAAAGAAGAAATATTTAATCAAAAATTCAAAATTTGATGCAAGTAAATTTGTGGAAACGCAGGTAGTGACACAGATTTAAAAAATAGGTTGAACCACATACCATTATACTGCATCTGTTCTAAAGGAAGGGGACGGTACACTAAACTATCAAATAGTTTTTCTTAGAATTTCAAATTTACGTCTTAACAACCTAAAACAGTACTATTCTTTACTCTCACGTGACAGAGATGAAAACCCGAAATATACTTACAGTGATCCCCATCCTTACGACAAAGTTGTTCGCAAAAGTGCTTCTCAAACTGCCCTCTGTCACCCATCGAGGCGGAAGGTTGTCTTTGACCCCGGCTCATCACATCCAGTACCCCCTGAGTTTCTTGTGCTTTCGCTCTGTTCCCCTTGTTGGGCCTTCCCCGTGGCCGACACCATCAATAGTGGGGTCTGCTTCTGAAAATCGCTTTCAGGTCGCAAAAACGAGCGCCGAGTGTCCGCGTGACTTGTTTCACTGAGTCTGTTGCTACTGCTCCTGCTGCCACCAGGGAACCTGGAAACACGCGAGACTCATGTTTTGTAGCCCACACCGACATAGTTTTGACAACTGCTCATGAGACAGGAGAACGTAAAAAGTGTTTCTTGCATGTCTCCCCTCAGTCAACGAAACGACAAAAAAATCGAAGATACATCACAATTTTCAGGTGATACATGACAAATGTATTTTTTTTTATTACATGATGGAATTGAGACGTATTTTGTACATTTACTCGATTGTGGGCGAATTATTTTTTTAATTACATCCCGTCGTCTGATCTAGTTTGCAATCCTACATTTCGTTTTGGATATTAAATTCAATTAACTTGACGTGTCTCAAAAAATAGTTTTTTGTAGAGAAAATGTGATTAAAAACAAGAAAATAAACTTTGATAAAATTATCTTATTCTACATAATATTACTTTTATTTATTTTGACTTTATTAATGGCAGAATTGTGTGAGAATAAAATGAAAATCAATAAATTGTATGTGGAATGAACGGTATGATATTCCTTTCCAAAAAAACCTTTGTGAGATAATTAAAAGATCTAACCGATAAAATTTTTGGTGGACATAGAATATTGAAAACCAAGTATTATATATCTTCTTTTCTTAAGATTACATATTCGGGTTCGAATGCTGGATGTGTCGGGGAACCTCCCACATCCCAATAATCTATCAAACATCTATTAGGAAAAGAGTAATTCAGGAAATATTATTGAAATTGTTGATTGTTTCTGGAATTTACTCTGGAGGTGTGTGCCATTTAAATGTCAGAGTCGAATAAGATATTGCACGGTAATATGGTTCATCTAAGCTATTTCTGCCTCCATTTAGGGAACTTTTGAGATTAAAATTACATGACGTGCTAGACTACCTATCTAACTAGAAGAAGAAAAAGAATCTGCTATTGCTTTTCCAATAACGTTTTGGTACGAAAAAATGGTTTTCCAAACCTTTACTTTTGGACCATATTATCATCACCTGAATATTAAACGGCTCACTTTTATTTACAGCAAAACTGAAATTGTATAGAGCAATAAGGTACGTTACAGTACGTAGAGAGTACTTTGTTTACTTTGATTCAGAAATGAAGTAAACGGTTGAGAGTTAGCTTTCTTTTGAATAACAGCTTTCTTTTGCTAATAAAAAATATAGAAAGAAAAAACATAATGTACAAGGTTGCACAAAAATCGTCTGCAATCTAAAGATATTGTAATGGTATCTCGATGACAACCTAACGTTTCCCACATGTTACTAATATTGCCTTTTTAACGAATTGAAAAAAAAAAACCTTTTTAAAGAGTTTCTGGTAACTCTTCGCATAAAGATACATCAACGATAAAAACGTATTCAGAAACTTCATAGTTAATGAAGAATATTCTAATCTTCTTGAGAAAACAATTCAAACTTCTCAATATTTCAGCTTATTGAGCTATCTCAGTAAAGTGACTTTTAGAGGAACTCAAAACCTACTGTTTAGTGGGTACACCACATCTATGGGAGCCTTCTGATCATGTGGTTTCCCACACGGTATCACTCATGTACTCTTGCATAAGTAAACGTATGTGACATCGGCCTGTTCTCTACTTCACCCCTTAAACATGGAATTTTTAAAACTGCTTTCTTACTGAGGTTCTACAATAACGTCTAAATTTAAAATTCTTATCTTTGATATTATATCCCTGCTTTGTTTGATGTGTCAGTCATTCAATCCTATATTTTAACTCCTTTTCACTCATTTCAAATTGAAATATCAGTAATTCCAGAAATCGGTTTTTAGACATTAAATATAAAAGACCTTATGTATAAAAAAGCTTAGATATCTGAATTAGTTCCTGAAATGCAGCGAAAGTAGTATACCACGTCGTTATCGCTAACGACGAANTTACTGCCCTCTGGTAGTGGAAGTTGGAACTCTATTTGGTTTAATTTTTCGCCGAGAATTAATTTTGCCGAGATCATCCGATCTTGCGACTATTTCGTGCATTAATCCTTGGGAGAAGTCCTTGAATTTTTTATAGGACTTATTTCAGGAATTCACTTTCTTTCTTGGATTTCATCCCCCATCTAGCTGAAAATTCCCAAGAGCATGTGCTCGTAGCAAAATTTTAAGTTAAAAAAAGCACGCTCTTCAGATTAGAGAAGAGTGTCAGTGAGTAAACCAAAGTTCACAAATTGGAACACAGATGATTCCCAATTCTGAGTAACGACCCAAATTGTATCTGTCTCTTATACACATCTAGATGTGTATAAGAGACAGATGTGTGTGTGTGTGTAATGTAATGAATAAAACTGAACATTTGTTTGATTTGGAGTTCATTCTTGTCTCCATGATTTTTATTTGTTGTGATTTGTTATGAGAAAGAAAATTTGTAACTATCATTTTATTTTATACGTGACTATAAACTCCTTATATATCATAACAGCCATTGAATTAATTAAATGATTTTGAAGAGAAGTGCCTGAAAGATGTAAATAGGAGCACGAACATTTTGTAACAGCACTTGGACAGTTAAGTGACGTCCAACTAAAAGAATTATTCGACAGAAAACTTGATTTTTTAACCCACAATGTTCCAGGGAATAAATTGTCTCCTTGATGTTACCGCCACCAGTAAAGAGTGAGTATCTCCCTTCGCCTTGTTTCTCGTTTTGTCGTCCTTGAAAACAATTTGTAACACTAGAAAAATGCATTAATTATTCGATTGGCCAGCTGCACTCTGCTGGCAGAGGGATCGCCGCTGGTCGCTCGACTCCCGCGCCTCGCAAGAAGCGCGACGGCGCGGCGCAGCTGGCGGGAACCGAAGCGCAGAGGGCAGCGGTGGCGGCGGAAAAACGTTTATGACGCGATCTGCACAGGCGAGCGAGCGGCCTCACTCTCTCTGTCTATTGCACCGCATTGAGAAAAAGCTTCTCAATCTCCCTCCTCCCTCCTCCTCGTTCACCGCTGCTCCTCGTCGCGCATTTACCCTCTCTTTGCTCACCCCACTCCATCGAAACTCAGGTGTTGATTTGCTGTTGGGTTGTCACATGCAAGGCACCGGCGGATGTCCCGTTCCGAATCCACGTGTGTTCTTGCCTGTGACTCTGGTCGTTGAATATGTTGCACTCAGTTGTGTGCCATACCATGTTTTGACGTTGGAATGAGGCGCGAATGGAATGAAGCTGGAGAGCGTTAGCCATAGAACAGTTTCTCTGTTACAGAATCTGTATCAATTCTGTCGTCATTAAAACACAAAGCTCTTTTTCATTTTAACAGCTGGTGGAGATTTAATTTTATTTGTGGGGTGTAAATTTTTTTTAGAACTCATTGACCGACCTTAGTTATCTAAAAATATTTTCTCCAAATGTCCATTATTTCAAAGAATCATCTAGAATGTTAAGTTTAATAATATATTTGATTCGTAGTTTAAATAGAGTAAATAAAATTGACGGAAAGGGAATGCTATTCCGTTGGTATTACCAGGAGGATAAGGGGTCTGCCCCACGACCTTTGCCACCTCGAACCCCGGTAGAGATTTTCAACCAGTACGTCAGTGATAAATTAGTGGTAATTGGAGTTGAATTTGCGTGGACGTAAGAGACAAAAGAACGTCGGCCTGTGAATGGAGGAGCTCCGCGTCGCGCACCGCCGCCTCGTGGCAGCCCTCGCATCGCCTTTACCGGAGCGTAGGAAAAACGCCATCTTTATTACAGAAATGAGTGCGCGGCGGTGCTCCGTGTATTCTTATGGCGTATTGGAAACCGGCGGAATGCACGCGGCGCGTTGTGTACTTTTTCTGATGCGCGGCTCCCGCGCGCGGTAGCGGCGACGGAGGTGGAAAGGGCGGTGGCAGCGATCGCGGCGCACGACTAGCCGCGCGAACGCCGAATATCAAAACTCATTTCCGCTGCTGACGGAGCTTCATTCTGTCGAATCACTCCGCCGCTTCCGTCGTTGGTGGCGGAAGATAGAGAGGGAGGGGGGGGGGGGATTTTGGAAGGGGGACGATGGAAAGAGCCCAAAAACCGACTCCTCCTCAGCCCAAGGTCTCCACGCTTGGGCCTGATCGCTCCCACCCCGACTCTATCCGCGCCCCCAGCTCTCGTCCCGCTCCGCCAGAAGAAATAATAATAAAACGAGGAAAAAACGCTCGCGCCGCGTTATTTCCAAAGTTATATTGATGGGTGAACCGTGCGAATCGGCGAGGGAAGCATGGCACGGTACGTTTTCATTTCGACGGGTGCTGCGTCATGGCGCGATAATTCCATCGGAGCGGAGCGGGGGCGACGGAGGATCGGTGGAGGCGGTGGCCGGCTGCACGAGGTGACATTCCTCGATGGCGTAACCAATCGGCCGCGGTTGGACCGAGGAGCGGGGGGAGCGCGAGGAGCGGAGAGGACGTCAACGACAATGCACGCGTGTGAAGAACATTCAGCACCAGATCTCAAGAACATGTTACTCGTGCCACTTTTATGATCGGATAATTAGTATTTCATCTCTGGGGATTCCGATATTCCTCAAGCAAACATTACTTTCACTAATATTTTATCTCCATTATCTCGATACAGATGAACTTCGAAGAACGGGAATTAATATGGAGGAATGCAATACATAAGCATTTTTTTTTTTTCAATTGAATAATTTTGTTTAAACTTTCAGAATTTTCTTTACGAATCGGAAAACGAATAATTATATATCGTAATCGATTACTATGTTTTTTAATGTACTTGAGTTGCAATAGAAATTGGAAGCATTTCACGGGACAAAATGATCCAGCATAGATTACAGAAATCTCCAGTGATATTAATTTCTTATCATGTCAAGTTATGGATAGATTTATTAGAAATGATATTCAGAAGATAATATTACGTCAAGTAGATGTAAAGTGCTTTAAAAAAATTGAAATCCGGACTAGCTGCATTGCAGTGTACTATTGATTTCATAGGAACAAAAAGATAATAATTGTACTTCTTTCTCCTATATCTACTTACTAATCTTCTGAAAATTGTAATATGGAGTGAGGATCATATTGTATTTGGTTTTCACCACCAAAAACATTCACATTAGTCACCTGAGAACTATTTCCTTTAAACATAAAAATCGTAGTGGTAATAATATTACAATAAATTTTAAATGTATAAAATAGTTCAATTGCGTTTACTAGTAAGTACACGCCATGACCTGTAGATCTAGGAACAATTAGTGTTTTTTATTACAACGAGAAAGCACTCACATTGTGGCTTACGCAAAATATAATAGCTTGAACTGTAGTGGCCTTCATGTGAACCTGACCTTCATGTTAATATGAGTGTCTGGTTCATTTTTGTGTCTTCCTTCATTATGTTGGTACTTAAATATCAATCTCCTTTATGTAAGTTCTTTTTATTAAAATCCATCACTTGGTTTCATTATTCAGGGTGGATGAGACTTGAGCCATGTAAAGTATCCCTCTACCACGCGCAGGTAAAATTCTCATGTCCACAGATCAATATTACCAAGTTTCTTTTTCATGTAGGAACATACACAGTAGACACACGTCTATAAAATTTGCGATTTGATATAAGAGCCGTATGTCTTCATCTTGAGCATTGTCTTGGCGAAGTCTACATTACATCGCATTAATTTTTTCAAAACTGAAGCAACACTATAAACCTGTAATTTGCTGCCAACTGTAAATGAATTACAAGGTGTCAAGTAAAGGACTCACAAAGACAAAAAACCACAAAGGGTTCCTTTTTCTGAATGATCTGTTACATCTACAATGCATTAAAGAAGTACATAATCACAGTTATGAATAGGTATTGAATTTTGAATGTTATACATTTTGTTTCCTGACTATGGCTCTGAGGACTTGTTTTCTAACATTTTGAGCTCCAGGAGACCATTTGAATTAATTTGATAGTGTGTACAAATAGTTTTATCGATGTTTATTTGTCTTCTTTCAAAGTTGAAGGAATATTTTTTAAATTCTTGACTTTTGAATAATGTTTATATAGGGAATTCATTGTTTTGGAAGCAATTTTAAAAATCAGGCTTGATAGTTTTCTGCTCAGGTTCTTGTCTTTGACAAGAGTTGACTGACCAGATGGTCTGGTCTATGAGTCATGGTCTATGAGCCGTCTTATAAAAGTTCTAAAAATGTTTTGCTGGTTTTCGGTTTTGAGTTGCTAGTTATGGATGATAACTAAAGAAGTTTCACGCCACAGAATCTTGAAAAAAGTGTTAGTTGTACAACGCAACGATTTTGATTAAAAATTGTCGTACAGAGTCGACAAGTTAAAAACGAGTCGGAAAAAGCGCATTTTCGACGTCGGGTATCGACGCCTTGACGACGTCGCCAACCCTTATGCATTTAGCGTCGATTCAACATCGCAAGAAAACGTCGTTTTTTTGCGTCGTCAACCCATCTCTGCATGACTCTCCACGAAGATATTTGTTTGAACTGTATAATTTTTTAAGTCACAGTAGTCATTCAGAATTAAGACGTTTGTAATTGAAATACAACTTATACTGTATGAACAAACTGAATGGTATTATTCAACTAAACCAATTTACACTTGTACTTTTTAGCAAATAATTATATTCATATTAACTTAGTTTTATGAAGTTCATATTTGAACTAGTTTTGTGAATTTTTCCGACATATCGATTCAGGTTGCGAATATGCATTAGTGTGACAAGAAAGTGTGTAAAGTACCAGCGAACATTTTCATGTTTCATTCTATAAATTATTTTCGATTAGTNTATATATATATATATATATATATATATATATATATATATATATATATATATATATATATATATCATATTATTGAAAATTCACGAGAGACCTGGAATATAAAGACCGTGTTCAAGACAATTGAAACAAAATTATCAATAGCATTTTACTCTACATCGATGAACAATAAGACCTCTGTCAGAAATCAAATTTAAAAAAGACAAACATTTTTTATACTGTTGATGAGACAGTAGAGTTTATAAGCAGAGTTCAAAAATGAATGTTGGTGGGTTGGATGGTGAAAGGAAGAAATTCAAGAGTAAGCAAAGAAAAAATTATGCCTTATAAAGTTCCGAAAATGCCTTCTTCGACACAGACCGGTTTAAAAGGCTCATACTATTGGATTAACCTTTGCACATTAGATGGATGTACACGGTATAAAGATTCATGGATGTAGTACATGTTATTAACAACAACCCACATTGGAAATCCGCCATTGCGCGAGATGAAATAAAATGTACTATTAAATCAAATGAGCAAATACCCCCACGCAGAAATCGCCGACGTTGAGCCGACGTTCGACGTATTTCGACGTCGAGATAGAGTCGAAGGGCGACGTCGAATCAACGACGCCGACCCGACGTCGGATTTCTCGGAATTTGAAGTTGAGACAACGTCGTTATGCGACGTCGAGATGACTCCGTTATACGACGTTGAGACGACTTCGTTGTACGACGTTGAGACGACTCTTATAATAATATTAACAATACATAGCGCATGGATCTCCGCTCCCGTTACTTGTGGTCCATTTCTCTTTGGTTGCAAGTCCTTTGGGCGGAATCACATTCGCAATTTCGACGTTCCGTCTTTTACTGCCCTCTGGTAGTGGAAGTTGGAACTCTATTTGGTTTAATTTTTCGCCGAGAATTAATTTTGCCGAGATCATCCGATCTTGCGACTATTTCGTGCATTAATCCTTGGGAGAAGTCCTTGAATTTTTTATAGGACTTATTTCAGGAATTCACTTTCTTTCTTGGATTTCATCCCCCATCTAGCTGAAAATTCCCAAGAGCATGTGCTCGTAGCAAAATTTTAAGTTAAAAAAAGCACGCTCTTCAGATTAGAGAAGAGTGTCAGTGAGTAAACCAAAGTTCACAAATTGGAACACAGATGATTCCCAATTCTGAGTAACGACCCAAATTGTATCAATAAAAATATCTTTGAGACAATATTTTTACGTTTAGACAAAAGAAAACTCGATTTCTTTGTTGTGCGAACGTTTTGATGTTACTTATATCTGCTCCAGAGATAATATTTCATATACATTATTCATGTGTCCTCGTACAGTAACATCCACCAAACAAATTCTTCACCACACCACTCGGACCCACCAGCACCTTTTCATATGCCCACATTATCTTTATGATTAACGCAGAAATATCCTTATGTTATAAATATGTTGGTCAAAGACTTGATGAAAATAATCAAAGCGATCTGGAAGAAGTAACAACATTTTAACCAGCTCATTATTTGTTTCTTGTCCGAGATGTGTTGTAATACGATTTTTTTTTACTAAACCCAGTGTTACAAACGTTGTGAATTTTCTTGTATGAGTGGACGTAGTTTCTTGAAGCGAAACGTGAACCACGTCCAGCAGAGGGAGGCGAGCGATGGTCCCTCGGCGTGTCCAGGAGGGAGGGGGACGCGGACGGGCGAGGCGCTCTGGGAGTCGAGCGAGCGACCGCTGCACCAGCGCTGGAAGAATAACGCCGCCGATCCACTACTCTCGTGTGGAAAATCGATGATGATGATAAGTCTTTCATCGCAGCAAAAAATGGAGGGCAGTCACGGCCATGCGGCGGGCAGGGAGACCCCGTCGCTGGCGGCCACGCTTCAACGCCTCTGGGGACGAGGCACTCAGGTGTCATCCCGGCAGGGAATCGCTCTTTGTCTCTTTCTCAATGAGAATCGCCAACAAGATGGAGTTCGTAGCGGTTGCTCGTTGGAGATAGGAGGAGATGACATTTGCCTCAGGAGACACGTCCTGTGAATGAATGGCAATTTGTTACAAGCCTATTTCAGACCAATATTTTTTTGATTAGAAAATTTACATGCAATACTCATGTTTAATATATCGGATTAAATTATTTGAGAAAGTGAAATACAATAATGACATTGAATGACACGAAGAACGTTTTCCACAAGTTCATTCCGCGGTTTCGTCAAATCTTCACGAAAGGTGGCTGCTGCCGCCGCATATGATAGTTTTGGCCTTACGTTACTTCAGAGTTGTCTACGCCGGTGATTGTAAGCGTAATCACCTTACGAAGTAATGAAGTGAAGAGTAACCATATTTTTTGAAATAGTGTATTTATTCTGTTACACACTGCTATCGTACAGCAATCGTATTTAGCCATACCAATCATTCAGAACTCGGGAACTAACACAAATGTACTCATCCTGACCAGTCAGTATCAAACCAGAGGGAATTACTATTTTTTTTGTGGGGCTTTAGGGCTCGTCAACATCAAGGTCATTAGAGCCCTTAAAACTTGTACAGGTAGGGAAAATGCAGTTACGCACTAGGGAGAGCCAACATGACTCTCCCCGCGTGTGGGACTCGCCGAATGACTAGGCCATACCCACTAAAAACCCTCCTGCATTACAACTCAAAACACAAATTCCAACATATCGCAAGACTTTACTAAAAACATTTTAAAAAAAGAAGAGGAAAGAGGAAA
>NNCF01126031.1:934506-1000080 GCA_002313205.1 Laupala kohalensis | reverse complement strand
AAAGAGAAAGGAAGGAGCATAGCACAAGTAAGTGGGAGTAATGCCAGACTCAGCTCGGGGCCCCGTGTTCGCCAAACACGTACTTACTAGATGTAAGTCCCCTGGTGGGAGGAATTACTATAGCACGGGAATAGCTTTTATACAAGCTTTTCTGATAGAATGCGTGACCATTCAGAAATCTCAACTGTTTGAGACGATTCTTTGATGTAAATGAAGTATGATTTACATGCGTATCATAAAATATCTGGGGATACGCACGAAGAATTGAGAAGAAAGCAAAAAAGAAACGAAAAATAATGCTAGAATTCTATGACGGAAACTTGGAGTGTAAATCATTTAATCTTGAGTAATTCCATGAAATCTTTTGCATAAAACAAGGGTGATCGATGAAATATATGTGATAAACTACACGGGATTTGGCGTAACTAGAAACAGGTGAGATGAGTGCTTAAACAAAAACCATAAAATTATAAAATAAAACTTGAATACATCGTCAGACAGGATATATATGATGGATGTCAGACAAAAGTTACCAGAAGAGTCGAACCAGATAGACGTTGGAACACGAAGAGAGCCCATGATACATTTTTCGAGTGTAATGTGCACTCTAACAACAAATGAAAGCCATTTTACTCATTTACGAGTATATATTTTCATCCTAATAGCTTTTGTGTTTTGCACAGAGTGGAAATTCTAAATCTTATTTTTGAGTGAATGCTTGGGTTACTTATTTTAGGGGCTACGAGGATCTTTCTCATCTTACAAGAGGAAACTCATACTGCAGAACTAGAGCTCGAGTGACCTAGTTGTTGGTAAGTGCTGAAGTCCCAAAAATAACACTGTCAAACTACTGTAGCTTATCAAGTGGAATTTTATTCGAACAAAATCTCATATATTTCAACACAATCTAGCCGAACTAGACCTCCGGTTTGGCTAGTACCCATGGTCCCTATACCCAATCCCAGATCCCGGGGCAACGGATCAGACCATACGACGAAGGATGGAGGCCGATTAGATAAGAATCCCCGAACGGTTTCTCATCAACCTTTGACAGGGGAACCTGTCTAACACGAGTGGGAACCTCGCGAGAGATTCTGACGGTCTCTCGTCAACCGTTGACAGGGGAAACTCCTCTAACACGAGAAGAGTTTAGAAAGGATCTCGGCGTAGCCACTGCGGTAATCATGGGGGGGGAAGTGTTGTGGAGTGGACCGCTTGGCACTCGCCCTTAACCAAGGGATCATCATACCCCACCCCAGACCCCCGGGTAAAAGATCGACTCTCTTGGAGGGATAGGCGGTAGGAAGATTCGCAAGAATCTCCGAACGGTGACTCGTCTCCGTTAACAAGGAAGTTTGTTTAATACGAGTAGACCAGCTCACTACAAAGAGGGGGGGGGTCGGCGTAGCCGCGACGTAGAAAGGAGCAGTCCCATCTATTCGTGTGGGAGCACGGATTAACTACTAGACGGGTTCTCAAACCGGATCTTAGGTGCAACCCTGGATGTCGGTACACAAAGTAGTAGGGAATCTCGCAAGAGACCCCGGCGGACACCCATCCACCGCTGATAGGGAAACCTTTCTAACATGGGACTATAAAGTTGTGACCTATTGGGACGGGCACCGTGAAGTATAGTCCGGCGAACTTGCCGCGCTGAGCTCCCAACTCGACAGGTACATGCGAAAGGCGAACCACTGGGCCTTCGCCTGTCCTCAGCTTTTGTACCCAGTCCTAGGCCGACAACCTGGGCAACGTATCAATCCCGATGCGATCTCGTAAATGGTAGGATGGCTGACAACCCTCCGAGTGTTACTCAGCACTTTATAGAGAGTAGTCAGGAAGGGGCACACACCCTCAGGTTCTTGCACTACTTGGGTTGGACTCTGCCGGGTAGTACGGTTTTCTCACCTGTGGGGTACTGGAAGGAGGTCTCCGATCGGTGAACAGGCTTGCTGCTCGGCTACCGTTAGAGCGGATAGCGGTGGAGATGTAGACTAGGCACATTTCCGCCCACCAGAGCGGATGCAGGGAGAGATGGGTTTTCCTGCCTCGATGTTTGTGGGCATCCTCCCACGTCCCGCCCATTGGATAACCCCTGGACCGACCTCTCTGCCCAGTTCGCTGGATGAGGGGAAGGGACCCTTTAGTGAGTAGCTCTGCTAATAAACTGGGGCTAAAAGGGGTAACAGTAAAGTAGAGGTCCGAAAGGACATGAAGGGTTCAACGACTCCTCCGAGCAACACAAGATATCAACGGTGGGTTTCTAAATGAATATACAAAATTCATGTAATATGGGAGTTACATCTCTAAGAAATAAAGTTTTGGAATGTAGTATACGCTTGTTTAAGATCAACGACCCTTCTTCATGGTACATTCCGTTGCCGCCACTGTGATCCCAGGGTCTAGTAACTCCACTACAGTGGTCGCAGCGAAAGAAAGGGGAATGAGGGAGGAGTCTAAAGACCATGTGAAAGTCGAAGAGCCAATACCACTATTGCGAGATTGCTGACTGTCCCTCTCATTCTATGAGTAGACACGTGGGCATTTTACTCGTGTCAGCAAAAATTGAGTGAGTTGACGTTCGAATACTTCCGCGAGCATCAACCGATTCGTCGAACGGGTAGTAATTGATATGTCAACTGCGACGGACAGAGGGCTTGATCACTAACTCTTAGCTGCTGCTTGATGTTAGCCTTTTCACCGATAATAGCAGTGTTTGTCTGGGTGCCGTGGCGTGACGTCTGCAACGGGTGGAGCTACCCCAGCACCCCCCGTCCCCCGCAGCTGACATATGACAAACACTGCGCTTTCGCTCAATTGTTACATTTCGTTATTCTTTCGCCGCGAAGACTGTATACCCTGCTTCGATTTGTTTCACTAATAACGTGTTAATACACTCAAGCTGCTAGTTGATACAAACCATTTATAATCATACGAAAATAACAAACAAGAGTTATATTGCATTATAAAAGCTAATTTCAAGTCCACGCTCTCTAAATAAAGTGGAAAATAATTTATTTTACCATTCATAAATGTACTTGGTAATTGTGGAGCTTTAGCAACATTATCAAAGCATGATAAATTAAATGGCGTTTCTATGTTTCTCATTGTTTTATTGGTATAAAGCTTTTTCGGCTGCATAGCAGCCATCGTCGGTAACATACACTGAAAAATATAAATTTGCTTAATTTACAATAATAATTTTTATTATTATTATTGTCATTTTATGTACATTTATATTTTTCAGTGTATGTTACTGACGATGGCTGCTATGGAGCCGAATAAGCTTTATACCAATAAAACAATGAGCAACATAGAAACGCCATTTAATTTATCATGCATTCATAAATGTAATGCATTTCCGTCTCTTCATTATAAATTAAGTCTTAGTTGTTTTGTCAGCCTACCCATACTTGAATTCTTAAATGCTCTTCGCTTAACTTGCAAGTTTTTTCTCGAACAAAGAAATATAAATTGCTACTCGTTATGATAAATTAAGTTCCAAATTTTCGGAATCGCAATGTTTTAGCTGACTTCAGTGAAAACTTCGCTATTCGAAAATGAAGTTAAGAAAACTCGTAACTTCCAAGGTTCCAGTCCGTTGCAAACTAAATGAGATGAAAGCAAGAAACTTCTATCATTTAACTCGATTATAACAACTGAATAATATTTTTAATGCTGTCATTTAGAAGGCAACGTAGTCTAATTACCTGTCCATTGCAAGTTTTGGGAAGTTGTGGAGAGGTTTATTCGCTGTGTATCATGAGAGAAGCGAAAAAATTAATCACACTTCCCTATTATGCATTCACTAAAATAAATTTCCGGTTTCTCTAGCTCCCAAATAAAAATTGTATGTTTCTTCTCATCTTTATTAAAATACTCTTTATTGAATGAAATATGTATAAACTTGATATTATATTTTAAGTGTATTAAAGACAATGAATTTTCGATACANATATATATATATATATATACACACACACACACCACATAATGATTAAAATTCACATATTCACTATGTTTCGAGGCCAAGGTTTTAGTCTCCTCTTTAGGTTCTTAATTCCTTGTTATATTCCTTGGGTCTACTACTACACATATCTACGACATACAAGATGAGAAGCATCAATTCTAACATACCAGTACAAATTTTAAAGTAAAATATAAAGTCAGTGGTGTATCGTAAATTGAGTGTCTTTAATACATTTTCACATAGCATATGATAGATAAATAGACAATCAGAGTGTTAGTGACGTACAATTTATACACTTTATTAAGCTATAAATTTCTTGAAGCACAAAGAAGAATGATGTAAGGAGACTCAAGGAAATATTATTATAATAACGATATAAATTAATAGGCTTGGGAATTTATAAAACGTAAGAACACCGCGCGCAAATATAAAAAGAATTCCGGATACAAACTAGACGTGTTCTTCTGTAGTGAGAGTAAACTTCTACTTTCCTTACGTCTGCATGGAGAAATGTATTGATATAAACGGTCCTGTTACGCTGCTGCTGTTCGTTCAATTTGAACAAACGTTGGGTCTCTTCATGGGTTTTAAAGTGACGCTAAAATTCATAATGCTATTTAAAAAATCAATGTTAGTACAATACGCTTAGTGCAGTAAAAAATTACTAATGGTTTGAATACTTAATAAAATTAATGGTTTGAATACTTAGTTAAATTATTAATAATTTGTCACGACTTCTACACCTGTACACTGTTTGTGAGGATATATTTGAGATGGATATTCTTATTGAATCACCTAGTATGTTAGTTAACTATGTTAACTTCTAATCATTGCACACTAGTATTTGTGTTATTATTTATTAACTTTTTCTGAGGTAAATAATATTTCGTATAAGTAAAAAATAGTTTCATGCGCACTAAAACCCAATTTTCTTTTTGTTGTAAGTTTTTCAACCGCCATATATTCAAGGAAAAGAGAAAAAATTACAAAGATTTTATTTAATTGTTACATGAATCGGTAATTAAATGAAATGATGTGTAATTCATCACAAACTTTATCAAAAATTGAGGTAGGTAAAATTAAGACTTGTTTCTCTTTGAATCTGGAACTATAATTACATATGTATGAAAACCATGGACGAAACTTAAACAACTTTCGCACGTCTGTAGTGCATATATATATTTTGTCATCTGCAACAGGATTTCTAAAAAACTTTAACAATTCCATAGATCTACAAATTAACCATCTTTTTCAGTTATCCCTGTGATTGTCCTCTTATCGGCACTACCGTATCAAAAGACAACTTTTTTAAGCGTTCACCTCGGTCCCACTTTCACTATATTCGTACTTGTAATATTTGCGTAAAATTACAAACATATTGACATTCTATTAGTATTATAACACGCAGCTAACTTTTTATCATATCTAGGAACTTTTGCTGAAATTTTTGAATCCACCTCTGCCTTAGGGCTCTTGATCGGAATTGATGGGATGGTCCCTTGCTTGCTTCCGGAGAGTAAATTAGTTTATTGTCCTCCACGTGGTCATACGCAGTTTGTACTGTTTTTTGACAATAAATTTATTATTATTATTATTATATCTTTTCCTACCAATCTTCAACAATCACCTTCGTCGCTACGATTACTGTTGGAACAATGTCTGTAGTAGCGAAACAGAAAGAATAAGACTGTTAAAGCGTTGAATAAGAAAAACTAAATAATATCTCGTTGTTTTTGCCACTTTAAAAATAATTTTCACCGTTCGCAAATGAAGTTCTTTGAAAAGTGTAATATTTCAAATAGAATAACTATTTTGAAAGTTTCAAGTTATTACCAAGAATATTTTTATACCTTTATTATCACAAGATATTTTCATAACCATAGTCAATATTGTAAAGAAAAGAATGCTGTGATGAACCAAACTATTTTTTCGAAATATTTCAAAAGATGGTTTTTAATTTTAAAGAACCTTTCACTGACAATCACTATTTTTAACAGCACATCGTTTCAATCAGAATCGTTAACAAACAGATCCGTGATGCTATTGGATTGTGACACTGTGATTATGATAGTTTGGGATTGAAATAAAGTTCACTTCGGATAGAGTTCTCTTTTCCGCGGTGTAATTCCACATATTACTACCCCCTTCCTCTCCCATTTTCCGGTCGATCAATTATTTTATTTTAAGGTCAAATTTCAGAATGGCAAAAATGGAGAAAAATGAATCATAAAACACAAAGTAATTTCCTAACTGTTAATACGATTTTTTACCGGTACGACTATCAGTTCTCTAAAATTGAAAAGTTTCTTTGAATATGACTTTCCAGGTATGATTTAGAATACCATATTTAAATAAAATGTAAAATTAAAAAGGTTTTGTATTGAAACTGTTTTGTTTTAAGTTTATATAAACCCAAGAACGTCACACTACTATGCATAAAAGTGATATCCATAGGAACTGTAATATCCAAGAGAAGAACGGGAGACCTCGCTATTCATAACTCGTCCCCGTGAGACTTGTTTTGCTCGAGTGTTATACAACGAGCAATGACAAGTCACGACGCACACCGGAGTCGAGTTCTGACAGTGTGTCAGTACGACCAACCGAAACATTACGCAAATTGCGAGCTAATAAATAGACCAGCACAAGTAAAAAACAGGGAGTCTACAAATGTGAGGCAACTACAAGCGTGAGTAGGAGTAGTATGGTTACGTAAGCATTTACAGCAAAATTAACGAATCTCATCGTTTGGGTATTAAAATGGATTTTTTAAATTTTTATTATTCATAGATATATTGTTTGTATTCATTATGAGCTATGAAACCAACCACATAGGTGTAAATTTGTTACGGATTGAATTCTAGTGTTTGGAGCTCACAAAACTACAAACCAATTTAAGTTACATTTGCATCTCTAATGTAGTGAAAGTAACGGCCATTGCTTTACATTCTTTTGACATTTGAACCGCGGATTATCCCTATAAACAAGTACAGTGTCTCGGTATAATAATGACTCGTGCTAGGATCGTTAAAGGGTTCTCGCGCCTCTGGTGGCCCACAGGAAGAAAGAACTGTAGACCCAGACTTAGGCGATAAATCATTGTCACACAGGTGATGGCACGCCGTGTAAAGAATGAATCACTCATAGAAAATTTAAAAAAAAATTGGCTTGATTTGATCATCGCTCAGGGATTTTGTAATAAACTTAATGTGTCGAAGGACCACACCAGGGACCCGTTTGACAAAAGTACAAGTTTGTAAGTAACAAATCAATTTCCACAAGTTTATAAAAATATCCAGTTATTAGCGTTTCACAAAAGTACACTTGTAAACTTGTAATTACAAGTGAATTCTTACAATTTTACAAGTGATTCACTAACATTGTTAGGTTACTCACAATTGTAACTGACAAACTTGTAAAATAAACTTGTTACCAACCAAGAATTTCTTATCTAGCTATAAACGAAGTTAAATAAATGTGTTACGTGTGTTATTTTATTAATATGAGGTGGTCAAATTATTCCTCGGAAGATGAAGATGAGCTCTTCATTAGTGTACAACGATATAGGGAAACATTCAGGGAAAGAGTGAACTTAACATTTGTGTCGGTGTACGAATTTAACGAACGCTTTAGAATGACGTCTGTAAAGCTGGAAGAAAAAGAGGGACGTATTACAAAAACGTATTATAAGAAATTAAACATATTTATTTTAGTATATATTTTAATTTAGTTATTCGTCATTATTTTAGCTCGGTTATTTTTATGCAGTTTGGAAAGTCATTGTTGATAAGCTTGAAATATTTTTAATAATACGTAAAAAATTATTCTGTGCTATGTCTCCAAAAAAAAGTACCAATGAATGTTTTAGAAATATCAAATTTGACATTACGTAACGCAGAATCAAACGAGAAAGATTAGACTGTCCGCCAATACTTGTTACTGACAAGTGTGAAGGCATTACACTTGTTACCGACAAGTACTTTTTACTGACAAGTTAGCGAAATCTTGGTGAAACGATTGTATCTAACTACTTGTTATTACAAGTATTGTAGGTAACAAGTTGTTACGAAGAACACTTGTACTTTTGTGAAGCGGGTCCCAGATGGCGACGATAAGATTTCAATGTTACAAAACTTGACACAACTTATAATATTCTAGTTTTTACGATTCCGTGTGGAATTAAATAGATATAGGGAAAAGAAGAGACAATAATTCCGTGATTGCTTGCGCAACAGGGAAAAATGTAGGGATGATTGCCTTTTTTTTTTTTTGATTTGTAATGTGCCAATACGTTAAACCCATTTACCAGTAATCTTTCTTACTTCATTACCATGATTAATAACTCATTCATGTATTCCGCAATTACAGAAAATGCCACAAAAATATTGTGGTAACGCAATGAAAACGATACTCGTAAATCATCATATTGGACCTACTACACTTATTAAGTAGATCATCATTTTCGATTGCATAGTGTGATTTTTTTGTATCAATGTGTGATAGTTCGCATAAAATTTCAAATATTAATGTATATTTTTAAACAAGTAAGTCTTACTATGCTTGTTTTCCTTTACAACAATATTTCAGTCTTCATATTTGGGCATTAAGGCTGTGTTTTTCAATAGATTATGATTTCAATGTTTCAGTGATTTCAATAGTTATTCCAATGGTCAATGAATATCAATGCTCTTCTGTCTATGACGCATGTCCAAGAAGTATATTTATGCAAACGCCACTCTCTTCATTCAGGGTCACTGGAGTGTTAGTCCATCATACAGCGGAAACTACATTTCCATTTATTGTCATAAGTTGGAGTCGTTTGGACGGAGGCGAGTCGTTTGAACGTAGAGTTCTGCTGTAGCCTCAGAATATTAGAAAACATTCACTGTCGATATATTATTGTACTTGAAAAGAAAATAAGCATGTAATTATTACATCCAATTTGTGCATTCTAAAAGAATAGTAGGAAAATAAAACCTATTACTTGAAATTCTCAGCTTAATGAGAAATGAACATGCATTTTTAAACAAGATAGAAAGGTAACGTTCATACCCAGCATTACTGAACGATGTTTCGTTGCTTACAGACTTTGAACTACCAATACGTTCCTCTAAAGATCCCGAAATTCACAAGAATATTGTGAAATACATTCACATATAAATATGTTTATAGTCTAAAATTCAATTACAATTACGTATTGCTATGTGGAGGACAATAAACTAATTTACTCTCCGGCAGCAAGGAAGGGATCAATTCCAAGCAAGGGCCCTGAGGCAGTGGCGGATTCATCATATCTACGCACCCCTAAGATAATAAAACTATTAGGCTACATGTTGTAATTCATAACTATTAACATAACTTTAAATTTTATTGAGATGAATTGTAACATTTGTATTAATGCGATTGCCACTCCATGTTAGAGCTTGGAGGGCCGATATATAGAATCCGACTCTATACGGAGGAAAACTGGAGAAAAACCCAGGCGAGTGTGAGGTGGAAACTTACGTGTTATTTCTAAAAGGCTACTTTTTGCTAGTGTCCCTTTTTCCCGTCATACTTAATCATCTGATAAAAATTAGTGTTTGCATTCTTCTATTCTGTGGAAACGCAAACGTTTGAACGTTGTTGCTCTGGCAGGCGCATAAACACTACCCGCCAAACATCTCATCTTTGAAACGGCTCGACGAAATACACCAATATTTTAATGGAAATTGTTGTGGGATAAAAGAAAATATATTAAACGTCAGAAATGCCAATAAAATAGCGGTGTAGATATAGTATTCTCACACGGATGTCAGATATTGATTTTTATCGCTCAGCCTAAAAAAAAGACTATGTTCGCGATGTTTCTATGATCACTTCCAAAATATGTTCAAATAGAAATATTCTCAACACATATGAAAATATATTTCGTAAATGAAGATTTTTGTTCTAAAATGTTAGGTACACTATATAAAAAGTAATGAGACCCTTTTTTTCTGACGCATGCTCTAGAAAGGTTTGATGGAGGGAGAAATCAGCTTCAAAACACACCCAGCGTCACTCACTTTCGATCTTCCATGCGATGCGTATCGTCGTCTGAGTGGACCATTGTCAATTAGCTCGGTCGTAGCTTAAAAATGCATCCTTCCGTTGAACTTTGTACAAAGCTCGGAAAAATTGGCCGTGATCAGTTCAGGTTTTCGGGAGCGATAACCCATCAACCACAGTTGATATTCCGAATGCGACCCCGAGACAAAAAGTCCAAGATTCGCAAAAAGTCACCTCGCCAAAAAGTCTCTAATGAGCACATCGAAGGCCGTAACCATGCTCATTGTCTTTGGATGCTTTCTACATGGACGTTCTAAAAGGGACAACCGAGTGAAGTGAGGCATTACTGCTAATTGGAAGCTACATCATGAAAATGCACCAAGCCTCTCCGGGTCAACGATTACTTGACTCAGAATGGAATCGCAGTGAAGAAAGTTTCAATAGGACCGTGGACTCAACCACGCCATTGGGACCGTAATCAAATCGGTTTCTTTGCGTTGCTTGAAGGGCATTCCGGAAAATGACTTTCAGTCTGTCTTCCGGGCATAAAAAGTCATAAGCAGAAGTGTGTTGACGCCCAAGGTTATTCCTATTTAGAAGAATTTTAATAGTCTTCGAAGAATTTTAATATCAGTAATTTATTTTTCCCGATTTGGTCTCATTACTTTTTACGAAAACTTTGTATTTACTACATATCTAATGCGTTTGAACAGGTATAATAAATTATTCTCGAGCAAAATAATGTGCGAAATGTAATCATACAGAATCTAAAATCCTTAATTGCGTAAACCATAAATTGGTTAACATAAAAAATCACAAGTATTTTTTTTTTAATTTTAATTTCTCATTTTGGTGAAACGTATTCGTATCTAAACAACTCCTATTTTCATGGACCAAATGTGAAAGTATACCGAATATAATACATGACTATTGGTACACTAAATAGCAATATAACCATTCCTTCTGCAATTAAAAAGATTATTGATGAAGTTTAGTCAAGCAAAAATCCCTTCTTGAACCTTCCGACAGTAGTGATGAATAAAAATATGTGATCTTGTTTTTCAATCGAATAATGTAATCGGTCTTGTCCTGAGTGGACCGATCGATTGACTCACTTATTCATAAATACGAAGATGAAAACTGTTAGAGATAAGAAATTCAAATTGTGACTCGATGTTGATTTTATATTGTTGAAGTTTACTATGAAGTTTCCGTAATTCTATTTTTATTTAGGGTCAAATGTAATTTTGACATTTTACACTTGCACTATATTTTAAGAACTAATTGAACCTGGATCTCATTCAGTTCATTCAACAAATTTCTGGAAAAGCGTGATCCTACTCGTAAAGTAGGATGTGCATCATCTACGACTAGATGGAAATGGACCCAGACCAGTACCCTAGACCTATTGTCATGATCGCAGGGTGCTAGGACTTCCCGTTTTCGAGTTCCAGTGCACCGCCATTTTCACCTTGGCATAGAGGAAGCAAATTTTCCTCCACCACTAGATATTCGGAAGTTGTAATAAAGTAAGATGAGACGAATCCGTGGGAATAATTGACACAAACAGTTAAAGAACGAACGATTCTAAGATAGCACATTTTCTTTATAATTAACTTCAGACTTCCAATAAATTACTTTTTAACGACAGATTACATAGGTTACTTACCTTACATTGGTCTTAAACAATGTGCATTCACGTGCTGCATTTTAGTAGCTACAGTTCGTTCCATACTTTTGATACATTATCTGCCAGTTCCAGTATTTCTGAAGTTACAATTTGAAATTTCATAACAAAATTGAAAATTGCAGTATACATAAACACAAATATCATAATAGCGTTGCACAGTAAATACACTGGCCTGGAGCCAATTCGCAAAGATCCGAAGAGATCTCTCTCTCTCTTTTTTTTTACCGATAACAGTACTTCCCTTGCACTTTCTATGTAATGAGAAAGTAAAAATCATTTTTTGCGTAATAATTTGTCGCTGTATTTCGAAAATGGTATGACGTACAGGAATGCGGTTTAGCAATCTAAACGCAGAATTAACTGACCAATCAAAATTCTCCTATGCATATTTTCAAAATTTTGAATATTAAGAAACTGGAAGTGGAGCACGGTTTGTAAATGAAGTCGAAATGAGTTGTCCAGAAGTAGGTTTCTACCCCCAACGTATTCAGAGTCAAATCTCAAGTTTGGTTTCGATACATCAATTTGTTCGTAAGTTATCGGGAAAACAAAATTCTTAACATATATACACACACAAACAAACACACATACACACATACTTTATTGGACATCATCCCCAAATTTTGAAAATAGACTGTCCTGGAGCCAATTCGCAAAGATTCAAAGATAATGATTTTTTTTAATCGATTAAAATACTTCTTTTACACATCTTGTAAAGAATGTAAAAAAAAGGATACGGGTACTACGATTCTGTGTATGAGTCTGATCCAAAATTCTCAAGCAGCTATATTGCACCGTTTATTCAATATCAAAATTTAAAAAATTAGGTTAAAAATAAAAGGAATCGTGCGAAGTTAATATGCAACATTGCCATTTGATTTTTGCACAGAAGATAATTTATGAAATGAATTCTTATTTTCCGCATTTGGTTAAGTATCGAGGGAGAAAAAGGGGTATTTAAATAGTAATTTATAAGGGGTATTTAAAGATATAACAATCATCTCCAATGCTTTTACGGTTCATATATTTTTTTATTTCCTGGTTTTGTGTTTGGTTTATCGACCTTAGAATATGAAATTGCAATGAATATAACGATGAGTTGCATAAGACAACCCTCAGAGAGTATGGGTTCAATTCTCGTGTAAGGAGTATATCTGAGGATAATCTCATCCTTCATATCATTAATTCAAACATCATTCATCATAATACTGATTCATTAGCAAACGTATGAAGTTGTAAAATATTACTTAATCAAATCATATACCCGAACTCGGGGAAAAAGTACGTAACTGCTACAAATAACATTTACCATAAGAGATTGGATCGGAAAACGCTTTACTATATCGAACTTGTCACATTGTTAACACTAGCTGCATTTTTGGATTCAACAATTATTTTCTTTTATGTGTTGGTGTCCATGGCGATCTTCATCGGTGTTTAAAACCCTCTTACCTATCCAATTGTATGGAGGGGGTCTGCCTCCGACCTTTACAAACCCAGTAAACGTACCCCAGACTTCAATTCATAGTAACTTGTGAAGATATTGGTTGCAAATACCAATTTATGTATTTTTAAAATATCTCACAATCTAATTGAGATATCATCTCAGTTATATCCTCTCGTAAAATAATACTAAAAGTTAAAAACAAATATATGACAATTTTTGTTTTTTAGTATATTTTAACATAATTGACAAATGTAATTAACTTATTCAGTTAATTATGAAAAAATGTAAACATTCATTTATTAAAACATTTCTGAAAATTATTTTTAGAACGAATAAATCCCAGAGTAGCTCGATCCCATGATATTAACTTTTTAATCGATTGTTGGAAGTTAACCATATTTAGTGGGTTTTCCTGATTGTCAAGTAGATTAATCAATGTAGGAAGAAAAGTACTCAAGACAGGATTTTGGTATCCCGCTCTTATTTTGAAGAGGTTCGTGAAGAAAGGAGGTTTTCCGCCTTTTCACTCTTGTTTCACGAATTAATTTAAATATTATCTTATTTTGGAGAGTGCTATTATATTCATCCAAAAATCGGATTTATTTTTCAACATTTTATACCTAATATGTGCAAGAAGCGGTAGAAGTGGTAGAAATATTTTGAGGTGTTCTTCATTAGCGGTAACGACTTGATGTACTACTTTTGCTATCATTCACGAACTATTTCAGAAACCTAGTAAAGTTAAGAATTGTTCAATCAAATATTTGAGTATCGTTTTCTGGAAAGCTCGATATTTCAATTTTAAATGGGAAACGGAGTTTTAAAATATGTTCGTTTTGAATATCTTACTCATTTATCAAAAGCAGAGAAAAACGTATTAAAGATAGGAAATTGATTCTATAATGGGATTGTCCTTATACATTGAAGAAACTCATTTTTCATAATTCCGAATGGTTTATAGTTTTTTGTTTCTTTTAAATTTTTTATATTGATCTCGAACTAATCATAATGTTTTTTTTTGTGTGGAAGTGCTATTTTTGTCTACAATGAATTATTACGAAGGGAAACCGTATCACACGAACAAAAACTCTTTTTCCAGGTCGGTCAGATTCAATTAGTATTCTATTATTGAAAATAAAATCACTATTTGTTTGCAACAATTGTGAATTTCTTATTTACATCCGAAGAGTACTTTCGCAAACTTTAAGCATTTCTTGTCGAGTGAAATTACCAGAGAAACAAGATCTGATGATATCATCAGAGTGACATAAATTAAATAACTGTTATTGAAATTCAATTAAATAAGAAATTAGAAGAGCTCATATAAGCAAATGTTGTATAATATAACTTATCCCGATTTTGCTGTAATATATGCAAAATTAAAAAAAAATAAAAAGAGCAAAATATATTAATACAAATTCTGTAAATTTTAGTTCAAGGGAATAATAATAAACAAAGCGAGTAAATTTCATTTTTAAGCTCAAATTAGATTGAAGGTGATGCAAAATTAAAAATATTTCTTCGTTTTGTGTTAGGCGTACATTGATTTTAAGGTGAGATCATGTATATTTTAAATTTAAAACGTTCTCCTCACGATANTCTCTAGATACAATCCATTCGTATTGGTAACGCCAGACCGGCCTCAACATGAGGCATGTCATCACTTCGCTTCGAACGTCGAGATTCCCTATACTAGGGATGCGTGTTATACATTACTAAAGTGTTGTGTTAATGCATTTAATGCATTAGGATTTTTTGGGCAATGATCTCGGATCTTTCGAGATCATTTATGTGTTGTGTTAGACTGCTGTTATTTAACGCACATCATGTGTATTTTATTCTTATTTGTATATACTAACACTATGCAGTTTCAGCAATTCCATACTTATAACCATTGCTGACTGAACGTGTATCCTGAAGCAGTTCGCAACCATAAGGCTGACCTCTACCATGAGCCAGTCCAGCCTGCCACTACCACGCCGCATCTCCAACGCTTATCAGCTACGAGGTCACCAGGAAGAGACCATACAATTCTGAGTATTTTCCTGTATACACGGAAATCTATGTGAAATCATCTGAATCTCACATTACCACATTTTTGTTGTTTATTCCCTCTTGTATAGAGGTTCTAAATTCAACCTTTCTTTAAATTTGTCTTCTACGCTGTAGCAGGCATTTACCATGTATTTTTCTCTAATCTTTGTTAAATCAAAGTTAGTTATTTTCGAGACCTGCATTTAATGCAGTCGCTCAACTCTGTTTATAACGGGATAATACATTGGGGGGCATTCCCCGAAAACTCGGGGAATTTCAGATAAACATTGTATGTACTTTCAAAGGTCATACTTCAAATTTGTTACTTCCATATGAGTCTTTCTGTTTAAATTTATACAAGTTGCAACCTAGTGTTAGGTTCGTCAATTTGTGGTTGTATAGCTTCATTGGAGTTGAAATCCCTGAAGCTGCGGTCGACTCACAATCGACCGCTTCACTATTGTAAACTTATCATTCTCTTGTAATTCAGTATTTGTAATATTAATATATGTTATAATAAATGTGAGTGTTTTTTGAACTAAGGTGTATCCATTTAAAAGAATCTTCATTCCCTCTTAACCTTGTTAGCTAGTTGAAATAAACTAGTAAACCCCTGCCTATGTCCTATGTTGTCAAGCGTTTAGTTATTCGTTTACAACACGTAGCGATACGGTAGCATGAAACGACACGACGTAGCGTTCGGAGACGTCGCGCGAGACTTCGTGACAAATGGCCGCCGCCGCGCACCGCCGTCTAATTTATGACGCTGAATCCATATTTATTGTGCATATATCGGCAGAATACGCAAACGTGGAGGACACTCGAGCTCGGCATCTGAATTTAAAATTGCGGCGGCGTTGTTTCCATGTATAAACGTGCGGCAGCTGAACTGCGGCTGCGGCGGCGCGGCTACCGTGCGAGCGAGAGGAGTGGGGTCTGCTGCATGGCGAAGAAGCGTTGCACTGGTGAGTGTGTGGAGCAGAACATCGCGCCGGAGGGTGCTAGACCACGTCACGGTCCTCTTAGTGTATTGGAAGATAATCACAGTTTCTGGTGCGTGATATCTATAGGAACGTGTATCTTCAAATATATCGTGACCCTTTTCTTAGCAAAAATTGTTTTGTTCCGTACCACAATATTGAGTTTATTATTATTATTGAGGATCGATAAGTTTAATATATTTATCAATAATACATGCCGTCTTCCCGCAAACGTTTTGAGTCCTTCTTCAAGGTTAGTTATTTAAGTATCACAGTCGAACGTCTTCATTGACTATGGGATCAGGTTCCCTTGACTGCCCGATAAGTCACTTGTTGAACCAACTCTTGACGAAATGGGGAAGGGATAAGGTATCGCAGATGTTCAAGTGCTATATATAAATGGGTTTTAAGAATTCTGAAAATAAATTTAAAAAATCGCAAATAAAAGTAGCTCACATTTTTGCAGAAATTGTTTCGGGTTCATCGTTTCGTCATTCACGTACGTAATTACAACGTAGATACAACACTGTTGAGATTATTCAAATTCATCTTCAATAGAATAGCTTCAACACAAGAGTCAGGCGGGGTAATTGTAAGCAGGGGGTAAATGTAAACAAGGGATATAAACGCCGCTGTGAGTCAGAGAAATTAAAAGCCGATAACACTGTATATGGAGTATAGAATTTCCACGATTTTGACCCCAACAGTTCATGGAATAGGACATTACAAAAACAGAGTTAGCTAGAATATTGAAATTCAAAGTTCCTACACAGCATTTATTGCACTAGAATGGGCAAATTATTGAAGTGTGTATTACTTTTGTAATTTATTATTATCAGTAACGAATTAAAGTAAGGAAAAATCATTTGTATTACCTTCTAGGAATTGTGTAGGTCCCACAGTTCCATGTTTGCATTTATCCCAAGTTTTTCGATGGTGGGAGTAAATGTTACCATCATTATTTGCTCTTAGTTTCGCGCAGTAAATTTTTTAATTTCGTTGCATTTAAACACATTTATTACGTTATATTCCAATAATTTTTTCTTAGTTTTTTTGGTAGGTAGGTGGAGTTTGCTTATAATTGGTTATACCCACCTATATTTTTAAAGATGACTGATTTCCGAAAAAAATGCGAATTGATAAGAGAATGCAGAAAATTCCGATAAATATTTTGAAAATATAGAAGACAATATTCTAGAGGTAGTAACACATCGCAAGAGATGTTGTATAGACGTTCTTACTTGTGAACATAAAGGGAAATTAAGTGTAAAAATATGCTACATGTGTTTGTAGTATCGATAAGTTGTGGAAAATGAATTCGATGACAATGAAAAGATTTGATAACGCAAAACCTAAATTTCTTCTACCTGATGAAAAATTATCTTTGAAAAAGAGTCAATCTTAAAGCAATCTCACTTTTTTCAAATATTAAAAAAAAAGGTAACACAAATGTTTGAATGTTTTTTGACGAAGTAAACGTTAGTGGAATGTATTGCTTTTAACTCTCCTTGTTCTTATACGTTTTGGTATGATATTTTTGTACATGAACTGCAATATGACTGCAATGTCTTAATACATGGTTAATGAGTAGAATTTATATGAAAAAATAACAAATTGCATGCGTAAAAATAGAATTTAATGCGTCATTACTGGATTTTAAGACGTCAAGATCTATAAATCTATCAATAGGTGTTTTATGGCACTTAAATAAAAAAAGGCGAATAAATCTGGAA
The DNA here is from genome assembly GCA_002313205.1 of Laupala kohalensis. NCBI lineage: Eukaryota > Metazoa > Arthropoda > Insecta > Orthoptera > Trigonidiidae > Laupala > Laupala kohalensis. The sequence continues at coordinate 982,196 of NNCF01126031.1, read as the reverse complement.
ACGTGGTTAATGTAAAAATCGAATCGGAATAAATGTAAACTAGGAAAAAGAAGGGTGAAAATACAATGGAAAGTTGCTACAACTACCATGACATACTACCCGTAATGTCACTTCTTCCATAGTTAACGTTCGGAGAGAATTCGTTGTTACCCCTGAGCCAAGGGGTAATGGTAAACAGACGAATGAATGTAGGACTTGGAATCTTCGTTGCCGGATATTTATGAAGTAGGAGAACAGCCCGTTAAATTATTGTGCTGAAAACTATATTTTTACGAATTAAGACATTGATATTGTTTGAAAGAAAAACATACAAATCTTGTTTACAATTTCCTCGTCTAACTCTACCCATAATGCACATCATTCAGCTTATTTTAAATTGTTACAGTTCGTGCTCTTAACGGTAACTTAAAAGACAGTGCTTGTATCCGTGTCTACACGTGTAGTATGCGGTCGAGTTCTTCACATTCTTGGAATTCGCGTGTGGGTGTAGAGACATCCTACGTGTCAGTTTTGTCGGTAGAAGTAGACGTCCTCTCTGAAGCCTAAGGTTCGGGATTCTGATGCCATAATGAGTATTTATTGTTAAGTGAGCGGGAAATAAACAGGGGTTACTATAAAATTTCTTCGTCGCTATTTTTCCGGTGTATAATGATCTAAACAGAGATAATCAGACACAAGTTGGAATTGTTCCAACCAATATTGGCGCTACAATAACTAGAAGGGTCTAACTCTCGATAATGCCTTTTTTGTTACTTTGTATTAAAATTTTTAAATCTAGAACTCTTAAAAAACTAACTTTTTGAAGACAATAAAACGTTTTTTAATTATTACAATTATTACTGAAGAGAAAAACTAATTGTCTAAAACCAATTTTTATTGGTTGTAACACATTACAACCGAAATTTCTTGGAATTTGCTCACAAATTACACAAAAATATAAAAATTCTCTTCAAACACGCCAACTTTTAAAAATTGTTGTAAATATCATTTTCGTCATTTGTGACCTAATTTCAAGAAATTGTAGTTAAATTAACAATAGGTCAAGAACGTACCATTTTTACATATTACATTTTATTTTCCATTATATTCAATAAACTAAATTGTAAAAAAGCAGTAGTAAACTGCATATGACCACGAGGGGTAAATAAACTAAGTTACTCTCCGGAAACAAGCAAGGGACTATCCCATCAATTGCGTTCAAGGGCCCAAGGTAGTCGTGGATTTAATCAGTCGAAATTCTTGACCACTTGTATCAGTAAGTCTATGATATCTTGAGTTTCGTTCACAATAAATACATCAATCTTCAGATTGCCAACATTTCTACTTTTATTAAGGCTCTGCTACCATAGTTGAACCTCCTCACCATCAAAAATATCACTACAACCACTTATCCCACAACATTGTGCTGTAGATTACCAGCTCACGAGGTGCATGGGATAAGTGGTTGTAGTGATATTTTTGATGGTGAGGAGGTTCAACTATGGTAGCAGAGAGCAGAGCCTTAATAAAAGTAGAAACGTTGGCAATTTGAAGATTGATAAATACACTTTGCGACCTAAACTCAAGATACCATACACTTATTGGTGGATTTAATATTTATAAAAGAAATTATTTAACAAATACCTGCTGTTATCCATTTACGTTTTTCCAAAATAAATTTTAGAGATTTAATGTAGGAAAACTCGGGTTACTAATAACAAAAGAATGAATGACATTTCCACCTATGTACAAATCTACTTCTATCCGGAGGAAAACCAGAGAAAAAACTGGGCGGGGTTGAGTCTACATAAATAATGTACACAACCGTGCCAAGGTTGCTTACAGGTAGACATTAACGATTATGATTTGATTCCATGATCGAATTACACCTTTCCATTGCAGTGTTCCAAGTTCGACCAGCGTGTGAGTGCGACTGTCCGTCACAACCTGGTGAACTGCCAGCACCTGCAACTTGGCTTGTCGGCTACTTCATAGCAGCATCCATGTTGGCGGGAGGTCGCACCTCGGGCAAGGCAGCAGCTTTCTCCGCTTCGCAGGCTTCAGGTTATGCAAATGGCGGAACACCGGTGGACGAACACTAGTGAGTGGATGAGGGAGGCAGCGGTGGCAGAGGAGAGACGAGCGAGTTATAGCAGCGTTCGGGAGTGCATTGTTCGCAGAATGCTCGGCTTTGCTTTTGCGTGCCTTGCCTAGACCTTGCCCGAACAGTAGTCCTTGGATGAGAGCTGCGACGTCAGATGAGGCGCGTCTCTTGAGATTATCTCTCATTTCTTTATGTGCGACGTTGTCGTTCTTTACATCCACACTTTTGCAGTTTTTTTTTCAGTCTATTGTTATTCAATAATTTTTGGTCCTTTTTCTTCGTAGTCATTCATTCTGATTCGAAAAATAATTTTGATTTTTAATCATAAAGCACCAAATTTCTCTGATTGTCTTGTATAATTTCAGAAAGATTAAACAGAGTGCAGATTAAAGACATTCAAAAAATTCAAAGTTCACAGAATATATCATTTATTCAATACTTATGATTTTTAATTTTTTCATACATAACTGTCGTGAGAAATCGCATTCACGCATTCATCTGAAAATGCTGTTACCTTTTTAGCATAAGTACATATTTTGATATGTTGAGTTTAGAAACATTATTCCAAGGAATCTATGAAATATATAGTAGTTCAAAAATCTCGTGATGAACTCGCTTGTTTATTTATGGTTTATCTTACCGAGAGTTAATGAACAACCTGTCAAAAGAGAACTGATTAAGTTATTGATTTTTTAAAGCAGTCTATGATTATGTTTAATATTAAATTTTTCTATTGATTTAACATTTCATGATCTCTTTTTGTATTGAATGTACATATATTACATTTCTTGCTCTAACTTCATACCAAGTACTAATCATTCCAAGTCCATTAATCATTGAAAGTGTCTAATTTTCGCAACACCAGACATTTTTTAACTTTACGTGAAAAGAAGTGAAGCAGTGTTCCGGAGAAGGAATAACATGAATTCCCTGGTGGACTTCACGGGGTCACTTAGTCCGATGGTCCGAGATAGGCAGCACGCACCTTCATAATTTTGGTTGAGGGTTCGCCTCAAAGAACGTAACACTCGTCATAAAATGGGCCTATCGTTCAATCGCAGTGGACGGTAGCGACCGGAGACCACCCGCTTGCTCCAAACAGCGGGAAGTCCAGTGTTGGGACGTGGAGACTGCCGTCCTCCCATGAAACAATCCCATTTGTCTTCTGAAGTTTGCCCACCAGGGGTTGAGCACATTCATGTCAATCTAAAAGAGATCTGATCAGCAACTTTTCAGTTTGTTCTGAAAATGCAGCTCCTAAAATTCGCATTATTATGAAATATTATAATGCTGTAAATAAAATATTTGTCTCTGGACGAATATTGTTATANATGAAACAATCCCATTTGTCTTCTGAAGTTTGCCCACCAGGGGTTGAGCACATTCATGTCAATCTAAAAGAGATCTGATCAGCTACTTTTCAGTTTGTTCTGAAAATGCAGCTCCTAAAATTCGCATTATTATGAAATATTATAATGCTGTAAATAAAATATTTGTCTATGGACGAATATTATTATTAATAATTAAAGACTTACGACCATTAACGGACGATAAAGGATGTATAAATAAATGAACTATATATAAATGAATGAAGGCTCACAACGTTAATTATTTAATTTGATTATATAATGGGCGTTAATTGTAGTAGAATATCGTTATACCTATAAATTCTTAATATTGTATAAAACATCGGAAGTAGACTATCATATAAATTATTTCAATATTAATATAGCAGACGAGAATATTGTCAATATTTATGATTTCTTCGACAACATCGCATCAGGATCATTTTATGTCTTCAACTGATATTGGTATGGAGAAACGCAAGAGCACTTTAACATCTTGTTTGAAGCCACATCGTTTCGAATGATGATATNATTGGTATGGAGAAACGCAAGAGCACTTTAACATCTTGTTTGAAGCCACATCGTTTCGAATGATGATATTTTAATACCTCTTGAACAAAACAACATATTTGTTCCCCACGAAAGCATTACATTTTTATGTTATCATTTCTATGATATTTCTCATTTATGCACACCAATAATATACAAAACAAATAGTTGGTTCATAAGAATATATCAAGAAATCAAATTATGGATTTTGGGGCGAGACAAGTTTAAAATTAAATAATTGAACCATAAATTATATAATTTACGCTTTTGCAAATTAAACTTGTAAGGCGCAAGAAAATTTCTTATTTTGAGTTGAATTACCGGACTAACTCAAAAAGAAGCATCGATTGAAGTTCCTTGGACATACACGATATTATAATGATTTTAGCATTAAAATGTTATTGAGGTTTAAAATAATATGAGAAATCTTTCGTCTTCACTGCTTATCGTTATGAGTCGGGAAGCTGAAACCTTCGTTTTATTGTCTCACTAATAAATAAATGGTGGCGCACAATTCGGTAGACATGATTTTTTAACTTAATAATAATAATAATAATGGTCGCCAACAAAGTTTCTTCATCTCCTCCTATCTGTTGCCATCTTTATCATCTCATACAAACTTTTCCCAATCTCTTTCAAAATAAATCATCTCCAACTCATCTTTGGACGTCTCCGTTTTCTGGCTCCTTGAGGGTTCCACTTTTCGATAGTTCTTTATCTTTTGTAAGTGTGTGTCCAATCCAGCCAAATTTCCGCTTGCTTGATACCTGTTTTTTCCCAAAATTCTTTGTTAGGAATAACGCGTAGCCATCATATTTTTCAGATGTATCGTGGACATCTACTTATGAAACTTTGGAGTTTAATTTTTATTTCGGTGGTGACTAACCAAGTTTCACAACCGTACAACGGGACAGATTTGACTCAAAGAATATAATATTTTGATCTTCGTATTTATGCTTACGTTGTTGGACAATCACTTTTTCCTTAGTATTGTCAAATATGCATCTTTATTTCTGAATTCTAGTACAAACATTTAGGATGGCTCCTCCATCCTCTGACACCGTAAATAAATTGGCCATAAAATGAGTGAGTCCAAATAAATAAATACCATACTTCCTAGACCACAAAATGTGTAAACATTCTTCAGCCCTCTCCGAATTATAGTTTACCAACATTTCTTCTGTTTTGGAACAGTTTAGCAGAAGTTCCATTTTTCTCGATTTTCTGCTGAGGTCATTTAATTTCGCCTACGTATGTGAGTACCTGGGGGATAGTAAGCATACGTCATCTGCATACATTAATTCTTCAGTTTCCACTGAACCCTTTTCCTCTTGCATCGTTCTTTTCAATGCTCTAGCTAAAACTAGTGTGAAAAGAAGGGGTAATAGAAGACAACCTTCCTTTACCCCTGGTGATGTAGGGAAGGGTTCAGATGTTGACCATTGTGCATAACTCTACAGCTAAATATATATCATATTCCTCTCTGATCAGGTTGATATACTTGTGGGTAGACCTCTTAACTTCAATTCATCCCATATCTTAGGACGTGAGACAGAAACAAATACTCTTAGATTACCCACAAAAGGGATGTAGGGAGGAGATTGGTACTCAACGGATTGTTCTATTATCATTATCAGTGTGTTAATTTAATCTGTGCAGAGTTTGTTGGATCTAAAACCAGCTTGTTCATTTTTTATGGTTTTCTCTAATGTAACAATTATTTTATTTAAGATATATTTGTTAAAGGTCTTACTGAAGACCACGAGCAGAGTTGTACTTTCCAATATCTTCTTTTTTTGGTATCTTAACAATTACACATTTTTTCTACTTATTAGGAAACTGCTCCTTTGTCAGACTTCTTGGAATTTGGGCAAAAGTATGTCAGCTCTTGCATGTAGATTTATTTTTAATACTTCCGCACTTATGTTATCAGAACCGATTACTTAATTGTTCTTCAAAGACTTAATGGAGTACACTATTTCTCTTTTCGTAAAGGTCTGACACTTGTCAATAATTCTGGGGGAGTCTGTTCTTATTATTCAACTTGAGAGCATATAGGTGTATCCATGTTGTTTAAAATTTCATTGAAGAACTCTGCTCATCATTTTTTGTTTGTCATCTACACAAGTAATCGGTTTACTTTCTTTACTTTTCATTGAAACAGAAGAATGAGTTGACGTATTGCATAACCATTTCACTGAATCAAATACACCTTTCATGTTGCCTCGATCTGTTGAATTCTGTGCTTCTTTAGCAATACTTACGATGAATCTTGTGATGATCTTTGCGGACTTCTTTCTTAAAAATTTTATCCAGCGCAGCAATTCTTCTTACAGCTTTGACCGTTCTTTTCTTAGCTGCGTGGATGTAGTGCATAGTTTGATGTGTGGCTTTTTCCTTTCTTCAATCATGTTCCAAATGTTTTTAGATATCCAGAATTTTTTCTTCTTTTGCTCCATATATCCCAGAGACTGTTCCTACACATTCTTCAACATTTCTCGCATATCCTCTCACTTTCTCTCTATACCTTTTAAATTAGGAAAAGACCTAACTAATTTCTCCTTTTCCACCAATTTGGCAGAAATAATATCTCTGATCTCCGGCTTCCTAGTTTTGACAATATCAAATTTGTTTCTTCTCTGGTGTTTGAGCTTACATGTGTCCATCCTGAATCTCAAAATTCGTATCAGTTGATGGTGATCTGATCTCATATCCGCCCCTCGTTTATTTCGGACATCTAACAGTGCGCTCTCACTGTTTTGAATAATACAAATGTGATCAATTTGGTTTTGAACTTTATTTTCTTTATCTGAGGACACCCAATTGAGCTCATAACAATCTTTGTGTCAAAAGATTGTACCTCCAGTTTTCAGCCCATGCCTTTGACAGATTTCAATACAAATTTCTCCATTTTAATTTCGATTTGGCGTGCCTTGCTTGCCCATTATGGTCTCGAGTTCTTGAATATTATTCTCTATCGGGGAATTTAAGTCACTAATTAATAATGGATATAATTTTGGTTAACATTGGATAGAGTTTTATCCAACAGACTGTAAAAATATGTGTTCCAGTTCCGCAGCTTCAGTTGTAGTGTAACATTGCACTACTGTCATTTTCCTTAGTTTTGTCCTCAAACGGGCCATGAAGATCCTCTCTGATATTGGTTTCCATTTAAGTAGAGAAATTTTATTGCTTTTGTCTATGAGTAGTCCTACACCTCTAACATAGCGGTCATCTTCCTCGACCATACCGAAGTATTTAAATACATTGCCATTGATAGTTACATTCCATTTTCATTCCATCTCACCTAACTCCCAATAAAGCTAATTTATATGTCTCCATTTCATTGTTTAGCAAAGCCAGTCTTTCTTTCTGGTACAGTGTCCTAATATTCCATTGTCCAAATCACATCCGTAAACGTGAGCATTGTTTCTTCAACAGGTTCAAAGGTCGGCTAAAATTTCTTGAAGACTTATTGAAAACTATTAAGATACGAAGTAGGCACGGAGTTAACCTCTCGTAGGTGGTGCTGCCACCATTGGGTCTTAGGCTATCACTCACATTATTACTACATATATCATTTCCTCCTCAGCAGGTGTTGAGGCTTAGTCATCAAAACCTCGTTAGTGTTAACGGGGTCTACCACAGGAAAGCGAGGTTGATATTTAGAGAGGGGAGGTTATATTATCCAAATAGTCGCGTCAATTCACTCCCCCTTGGACCCATGATTTTAACTTCAACAGCATAAAATAGTTTTCTCCGTTGATACTGGAGAGCAGTGTATTGTAAGGTTCTGTCTTTGGCTGTTGAGACATAGGGAAAATGGGGTTTTAAAATGAAATAATGAATTCATTTTCCTTAAGAAAAAACAATAAATAAATAAATAAATTTATTGTCAAAAAACAGTACAAACTGCGTATGACCACGTGGAGGGAAAAAAAACTAATTTACTCTCCGGAAGCAAGCAAGGGACCATCCCATCAATTCCGATCAAGGGCCCTAAGGCAGAGGCGGATTCAAAAAATTCAGCAAAAATTCCTAGATAAGATAAAAAGTTAGCTGCGAGTTATAATACTAATAGAATGTCAATATGTTTGTAATTTTAAGCAAAAAATTACATGTAAGTTATTATCGAACTATAGATTATTCTGAGTATAGTGTTTAAAAATCATAAGAAATGAAATAACTCTAAATTCACGATTTATTGTTACAATAGACCCGCCCCTAGACAAAGTCTAGAGAACCTGTATGATAAATCCGCCTCTACCCGAAGGAAAACCGGAGAAAAACCCGGGCCAGGATGGGGGTATTAATATTTTTATTATATTGTTTTTATTTTATTATATTATTTATTATCTTGTTAATAATATTTTTATTATTAACAAACGAGGAAAAACCACTGCGTAGTACTTTCAATCAAGTAGTTTGGCAGCGTGAGGGAAGAAAATTACAACAATATAAAATTAAATAATTACAAATGTTTTCTATTTAATTGAATTCAAATAGAGGAAGAATTCTTCTTTCATTCCGGAACCATTTTCAAGATAATAACTCCCAACAGTAACTTACTAATTTCTTTCACATTCTGTGTTCTCATATGAGTACAGAAAAAAAGATATTGCTAATCTTCGGAATCCACGATTGGTTTTTGATGTGCTAAAACCCACGGTGAGCTTTAATGGAGAAGGAAAGACCAAATTACCATTTTTGTTGATGAAGCGTTTATGACAACATCTTTATTCCATATGCTGAGAAATTTCAATATCTAATGAATATAATACAAAGGATATCTAATGAATAGAATGCAATATATCTAATAAATATATACAATAATGATGCAATAAATGTATACAGTAATGAATATAATATAAAGGGTCTGCACATGTGCTGAATTGCAACAAATGAAAACGTGGTATTCACCGACTTCGTGGCTGCTCTAAACTGATTACGTCATGGCAGACTTGGCCAGCCTTAAATAGGTACCCTAGTCTCAAGTTTATGAATGCGGCTATTCTTGTCCTTTTACCTTCACCAATTACTCGGATATCTTAAGAAGAAAGATATCAGGAGTATTTAAGGTAGATTGGTTGCTTCAGACGCCAGTCCGGTCCAAATGAAATTTGTGTTATGAGATTATGATTTATAAATAATTCTAGCCGAGTACCGGCGGCTTTGCTCCCGTGACTATTGTAATATGTATGTAACTTTATTCTTTCTCATTGATATCCAGTGTAAATTTGATCCATTAATGGCGGAGGTTTGATGGTATTGGTATTTATCAATCCCTCATTTTCACTGATGTAATTAAGAACAAGTTTTTATAAACACCAATTTCCCGTTTCACCTCCTTAGGGACATTTTCCATAATTTTTCGCTATTTCCAACCCTCACCTTTAGAGATGTCGTGCATAATGTACATAATGTAGGTGTATAATATCATTGGAAATACAATTATTCATCTCAGAATACACAAAAATTATGGACTCAGCCCTAATATCGGTTTTTTTACGTTATTTTTATGTCTTGCCTTTCCCACTCCAGTTCTAAGGATACTATGTGACATTGATTAATTAATGACATTGATGGTTTAAAAATCTCATCAACCCTAATGCTGTGGATCCGATGTCATTTTTATACTTCAAAATTTGTTTTCAATTCATTTTATCCCTAAACCCAATTCCACCACCACCACCCCTGTGTTTGTTAGTGGTGTGTTTGTTTCATGAGGACTGAGTTCAGACTTACACGATATCGGGATTTCACTATCACCTCAGCGACGCAGAAAATTATGGACTCGTCACTGATACGTCAAATTCGATATTTTTTTCACGGCATCCCCTTCCCTTGGACTGCTGGAGATTATATGGGCTGATTGTGAACTTTGACGTCTTGGTGAACGTCACTACTAATTTCAGCGGCCGAAAACTACGATCTCAACACTTACAAAGCACCGGGACGCTTTTATCCATCTCAACGGCACCGAAAAGTATGGTTTCGAATCTTATATCGGATTTTTCCATTGTTTTTACATGTCATTCCCTTCTCATCCCCTCCTTAGGGGTGCATGGGATGTCATACCCCCTCCCACACACACACACATACAGTTCTTGGTTACGTCTAGTCAGTCATCTGTGTATCGAGTTTGGTTGAAATTTCTCCAGGAACTCTTAGAGTTATGGTGGGATACATACATTAAACATTCCAACCCCCATTTAACCCCGTTAGGGGTGGATTTTCGTTAAATCCTTTCTTAGCGGATGTCTACACCCTAAAAGAAACATATCAGCCGAATTTCAAGTTTGTAGGCTTTGTACTTTGTTATTTCGTGATTAGTCAGTCCGTGAGTGGTATTTCTCTCATAAATATTTTCAAAAAAAGCATTTTTTTTCCTGTCACAGGTGTGAAATCTATATAATAGGTATAAATCAGAGTTTCCACGTTGAAATTTAGGTTAGTAATTTGTATGTAGATATTACAGTTTACAAACACTGGTTGAAATGTTTGATGTTATAAATGGTTTACATGACGATGTTTTCTTTTCTTTTTCCTGTTTTAAGTTAAATAATTGCTTTGAATGTTTATATTGCATTATTCTCCAGTGGTGTTTGGCTTGATATCTTTATTAATGATTATTATGTTAAATTTAATATTTTGTGTGGCAATAAGATGGAAATCTCTTAGATTACGGTGAACCTCACCGCCGGGTAACAGATTAATCATGTTACGTTGAATGAAAATGGTAGACGGGCCCGAGAGGCGAACGGGATGGCGCAGTTGGTAGGCGCATGAGCGCGTAGAGCTCAAGGTCCCGGGTTCGAATCACGGTCCCGTCTCCCATTTTCATTCGACGTAACATGATTAATAAGATGGAAATTGAGTTAAATGTGTTCACAAGGAAATCACAATACTTATTTATTTTTTCTAATTAAATCGATATCCGGTACATCCATTTTGGTTTATTGTTTTAGTTTGTGTTTATTGTGTTCACTTACCTCCTAGAGCCTTCCTTCCCTCTTTATCCGCAGATAAACTCGGCTTATTCATCAACCCTAATACTATGGGTTTCAATGTATTTATTGCAATAGTGTGCATTCGGGAACATCGTACATTGAACACGAGGTACGTCGTGTTTACTCGAAGCTTGTATTAGCTGTATATAAAGGAAACATTTTATTAAAATGGGTAATTGATACTATGAGTAGTTCAGCAACACTAGTCGTTCAACGCCCATCTTAAAAGTTTACCATATACTGTGCATTCACACAGCAATGCATTCAAAAATTTAAAATATTTGTGGACTGCTATCATTAATTAAAATAAGAACACATTACTTAAATTTACACCTTCATATGTTAGAAAGGATTTGGGGGGTGGGCTTTAGGGCTCGTCAACGGCAAGGTCATTAGAGCCCTGGAACCAAAATCAACTGAAAGAAGACATTGAGTGACAAATGAAGTATGTGCATTGAAGAAGGTTGAGGAGTATTGTTGTATGCGATTGATTTTTATTGAATAGTTTAACAATGAGTCAATAAATGTACGCAAATGCGTTGCTACGGAGGTTTGGTTAGTGAGTTATGAGTTCGCATGTACCTTCTCGATTACTGACGGCTAAGATTCTCGTCGAGAAATCTTGCGGAATTGATCGAGTGGAGCTAAAGTATCTACTACAAGATGAGATACTTGTATTGAGTTGTAACACGATGAAGAATGTATATTGAGACATTTTAGACAAATTAAATAAACTTACAGTTCCTGAGTTGTATGAAAGTTCATCAAAATTTAATTGAATTAATTCAGTGTTATATTTTTTTGAAGAAATAGTGTTTATTAATTGTGGTTTCAGATACTTGAAGACTATACTAGCTAGTTAATATGATGTAACTATTTTATTATTTCAATTCAATAAATTCTAAATAAATACGCGAACATTTAATATTTGAGCAAGGACATAATATTACAATTATGTATTCTTTTTTTCTTTCAGAAGTGTGGAATTTAAATTCATATTGATACTTGAATGATTGAGAGATGAAACTAATTAATGAACATTTCAACCAAAAGTTTTGCATTCTGTGGAGCCAAGCATATAATTTGAAGATATTTTAAGTCCACAATAAATCAATTCCTTTTTTTTTAAGACAAAAGAGAAAATTTTGAAGAGAATTGATGAAAGAAGTAATAATTAAAAGAATTTCATTTAAAATTTTGTAGAGGTGTGTAAAGTAGTTTTAGTTTAGTAAAATCAAAATATTATATGTGTTCTAAAAGCAGGTTATCGACATCGTAATGCAAGTAGCAAGAAAGTGGGACATTAAGGTAATTTGTAGTGAAAATATGAGTGCTGTTTTTGATAAGATAATGAATACGGATAAGGTTATAATGAATACGGTTATAATGAGAGTAATTACAAACGAATACGGAAAAGGGAGGAAGACAGTGGCATATTTTTATTTGGTCAGGAAAAAATAGCCCTAAAATACAAAACTTGGAAGAAAAATAATGAAAGAGAAGCTAGTAAGCGAATTTGAAATAGAAAAGTTAAGATAATTTAACGGGTCATAGATAGAAATAGGGTCCTCATTCCTCAAGAACAAGTTATATAAAATTTAATTTCAATGGATGGAATTATTGGAAAATAAGATATCTGAGAATATAACAATCTATTTGTGGATTTTTGAGTCAGCGATGAAACCACTCAATGTATCTCATAACAAGGTTACAAGAATTATTACAGAAATATAGCAGTCAAATAATTGTAAGGGGAGATTCTTTACACTTAAAAATAGATTGACATTTTGTTGCGGACACTTAATTTACACTCAGAGAAGACCAGAAGTAATTTTTTTCTTGTATAATCGAAATTCCGATGACTGATATTTTTCGTTTATAAAATAACGTCCTACTTTAATAATAAATAAATAAATTTATTGTCAAAAAACAGTACAAACTGCGTATGACCACGTGGAGGGAAAAAAAAACTAATTTACTCTCCGGAAGCAAGCAAGGGACCATCCCATCAATTCCGATCAAGGGCCCTAAGGCAGAGGCGGATTCAAAAAATTCAGCAAAAATTCCTAGATAAGATAAAAAGTTAGCTGCGAGTTATAATACTAATAGAATGTCAATATGTTTGTAATTTTAAGCAAAAAATTACATGTAAGTTATTATCGAACTATAGATTATTCTGAGTATAGTGCTTAAAAATTGAAATAACACTAAATTCACGATTTATTGTTACAATAGACCCGCCCCTAGACAAAGCCTAGAGAACCTGTATGATAAATCCGCCTCTACCCGAAGGAAAACCGGAGAAAAACCCGGGCCAGGATGGGGAATGAATGACTACATGAAAAGAACAGATAACTTAATTTATTAAAAAAGATCTTATTCTTCTATTCTTATTCTACAAAATATATTGCATAGTAGCATTGAATAAAGCAATGATGATCAGGAAAAATTCAGGAGTCTCACCTTATATTACGTTTTTCAAAATTACTCCACCCAGACCACCTTAATTTTTAACCCCACACTTTAAATACAAGGTTTGATGGCTCTTCTGTTTTATTTCTATTACACTGACTTGAATTATAAACACTGGTTAGTAGAAGCTTTCATTCAATTTTGTAGTCTCGTATACTTCCCCAACCTTTGCTCTCCATAATCTCCTCATCCTCCTCCCTTCCAATGTCTCTTGTTCCTCCTAAACTCCCTCCTTCGCAGCTCCAGTCGTCCGCTCGCTCCAGGCGACGCGCTCCGCGTGCCTTGGACGAGATGCGGAGCCTCCGAATTATGCACGAGCGTTCCATCCTTCCCACCCTCCATCTGCCACCTACGTCCTTCACCTCCCACAGTCACCTTCCCCTCCTCCCGCTTCCGCAAAATTTGATGAATTCACCTTGATTTCCCGGAGCGCCCGTCTGCGCCGCGACGCTGCCGCCTGCCGTCACGTCGCAGGCGGCGCTCCATAATTAACGCTGCACTCCAGCAACAGCCGCGCCGCCGATCCCGCGCTCGACGCTTCCTCGTGCCCTCCTCCTGCTCCTCCACCACCTCTTCGCCTCCTCCAGTGGCGGCTCCCACGGCGACGCTGTCATTAGCGTCAGCGACCGTCGGCGACAAATCATCCCGGGGAAGCTGAGGCGCGGATGGAGCGGGCGGACGGCTGCGACGAGGCACCGGCCGCGGCAGATTTATACCACGCCGCTATCGGAGACACGGCGCCCTTTGTGAGCGGCCGCTATTAACGGCCACATAATTCAGATGGGCGCGGAGGGCCCCGACGAGGTGCGAGGCGCGGCGGTCCCCAGGGCGCGCACGGGCGCGAGGGCTGCGAGAACGCTCACTCGGCGCCGCTATGAAGACATCCAAGGCCGCCCTCGGAGGCCCTCTCAGACCCCTCGCTGAGATTCTCAGTTTTAAACGACGGACGTTATTAAGGGGCTTTGAGGAGGTGAACTCTAATGAGTGTGTTCGGGAGCTACATGTCTCAGCCTCGCGTTGAGGTGGGTGATTTAATGGCGTTTTCCATTTGCTGCTCTGAAAATGCGCTGATGCGCCCCGAGTGCAAAAACGATGATCTATTTGACAGAGAAGTTGCGTCGGTGCGGGGATATGTTTGTTCTATTTGTGTATCGAGGTGCAGTCTTCGCGCACTGCGAGCAACCGGATTTGCTCTGAATACTTTCTAGTGGAGGGACTGCACTGGGCGTCGTTGAGATTAGGAAAGTCTGCGATTAACGCGTACATAATGAATGAATGCTGTAAGTTTATAGCAAATATTTTCTTAGTCTGTACGCTCCTCATGTACGTCGAATTAATCCTTCCCAAAAGATTATTAAGACGGTGTATTTCGTTTCGATGATCTATTTATATGATAATGAACAGGTAATATTTACATTACACACATTACGAAAAGGTCATTTGTTGATATATTAGTAATTGTTATATTGAATTATTGTAGTTTCGTCCGGTTATCAGTGGCCATGTCTGAATAGTGTAGCAGATGTTCCATTTCCTTGCGACACTCTTCCTGTGAAGTACAGAACTCGCACGAAACCAGGACATATTTGTCCCGTTCTAGTGCGAACCCTTAATCAATGAAAAACGCCATAAAAGATCTATGCTCCTCAGGTGGCGCTTTACGAAAACATAAGTTATAATATAGTTTCGGAGGACTACGCATCTGCTTTTGATGTTTATACGAGCGTCATCTGGTCAATCGCATTTTTCGAGAGTGGTCGCAGAAGCTATTGCAACATGCTTCAGAAACAGTATTTATAATTTGAGTGTTCGTGGGAAGAAGTTGTACAGTCATCTTGGTAACGTTTATTATGTATACATTATTTACTGACAACGATGGTATAATCGTTCAGTTACTTAATCTATGATGGTTCTTCATGATTTTAATTTCTGCTGAGTGAAAAAGAGCATGATCTTTATTGTATACGTTCTATTTCATACTTTTACTTTTACTAATTATTAAATGAAGCGACCTTACTTTCACAGACCCGAATTATTAATTGAATGATTTATATTACTGAGTTAAAACGTGTTTATTTAACTCCCCTGATTTCGATTGTTCTTAATAAACATGTAATACGAAAACATGACACATGGCTCTATTCCTCGTCGACGTAGCTATATTTGCTCCACTGAAATTAATGGAGTGATGTGGATCTAATTGTCTCTACGAGATGTGAAACAAAAACTGCGAGGAATGTTTTTATTAATATTTTGATCAATGTAGAGTAAACTTTTCGAAAGAACAACTCGAAGGATTTTATTATATACGATTTTGAAAATGATACATGTGTCAAACGAAAGTCCAATATTGTATTGTAAAATCTTTATCGTTACCTCAACGAACTACCAATGTACAATTCCGACATAAAAAATTATTTCTTAAAAAATCTGTTGCTTCTTTTGCGTGAAAAATTAAATTGCTTTAATAAAATGTTATTTCGATTCACCCACAGTGAAATTATGATTCAGAAAATACGGTCATGTTCTCTGAAATGAAAGAATACATTGGCATCCGACAATCAGAACTTCAGGTTCGGGAAGTCGAGATTTAACTTATTCTCTACGTTCAGAAAGAGATGAAAAGTATTTCGAAAAAACAGTGTAATGTATTTTACTGGGTATTTAAAATGAATATAACTTACGAATTTTCCGAAAGCGTCAATTATTATTTGTATGCGAGTAAGGGGGATAATGATCGTGAAGAGTTGAGAAAGAAACTTTAAAATTTCACCAAGTAAGTCGCTTAATAAAAATTCGTTTTTGTTAAAATACCCACCAATTTCAGACTATTAAAATGATGTAGAATATAATTCCTCTCGTAAATGTAGTCTATGCATCTTTATAACTTAAGTTTGGTTAGTAGATCTTATCAAATTACTTTAGTACGATGAATTTTATTGATTAGTACCTTTTATCTTTTGCTTTTTACAATAGTTATAATTTCATAAATTACTTTAATATACACCAATGCTATTTTAAGACTATATTTTTGTGACACATCAACAAACCTTTTATTGTCGTTGATCTTTTAAACGTTTTTTTATTCCTTTCGGTGTCGTACATTTCGGCTCTAATTGATTAGTAGTACTAATCTGCAAAATACTTCTCATAAAGAAACTTCATTAAAGTGCTCAAATCGTGTCGTCTCCTCTCCAACGTTGCGTTAATTTCAGCACGCGTATTAGACGCTAAGAAGTTCTATAACTCTTTCTCGAGTTTCTTGTCTCGATAGCTAACACAATAGGCTCACTCTTCTGTCGTGAACTCTGGGGAACTCCGTACTCGAACAATACCTCTTCAAGTTCCACTTCAATCCCTCCTCAGATCGCGCCCAGAAGAGAATAAATTATCTCGAATGTCTTCCTAGTCTTTGATTCGGCTTACAAAGGAATTGAGAAGTGAGTTGCGGTAGGAAAAGATTCCAAAACGGTATATGCTACGGAAAATTGCAGCCTCTTAAGAGTTAAACTTCAATGAGAAATATTTCAATTTATATTATTTATTTAAAATATTTTCCATTGTCCTAGAGAGACGAAAATTTTATTCGTTAATGAAGACATGCGGAATGATGAATTGAGAGAGAAGAAAGAACTGAAACCTTAATTTACTTAAAATGCAAAATAAGGTTTTCAAAAATTATTTCCGTAGCATTTGCTTGTTATTGAATTATTGTATCAAAATTCAAGGTGAAACAAAATTTTTAATATCCTCGAATCGCATTCAACTTACTTTATGTGCGGCCTTCTATCATTTACATTGAGACGATTTAAAAACATGAATTTAGAAAACTTTCTTTCCGTAAAGCACTACATTTTTATTTGACCTTTTCTGACTGTATTGTATTATGATAATTTTGAATTAAGAATTTAGACGTTACAACACTCCGGGTATTAATTTGACATTGTCGGTAAGACGTAAATAGTAAACTTGCAATTTAAAAAAATTGAACATATCATTCTTATTGAACGATTTCTCTTTCAACAGAGTAACAACAATAAACAGACGCTAATGAAACTCCATTATAACTCGTTCAATAAAATGTTATCACAATTTGATTGTTTGTAAAGTTTTAATTAAATGTCGTACCTTTTTATATTGTACGTTTTCTTCTGTAAAGGATAAAATTTAAAAAATCTTTAAAAGTGTAGTTCGGAGTAAATGTTAAATTCGCAACTACTTAGAGGAAAATTGTTACAAGAAAATTTCTACCACTGTTATTTATTTTACAAGCGCTAAAATAAATTATACTTAGTTGAAAAATTCGTGTAAAAACAAAGGAATTTTTTTTGATGAACCCTACAAAAATACAGAAATAATTTTTTCAATTTTCTTTTTTTCCTGTAAATGTTAACGTAAGTCCTGCATTTCCTCTTGTGTAAGTCTTTCTTTTATTTTGGGGATAAATTACATGCTCAATGGATCAACCAGAGTATTTTTACAGTTATTAAAATACAGTACAGTATTTTAGTATGCAGTTATCTTACTACCTCAATTCCCTCGTGATTTATCTGCGTCCTTCTGGGCCATGGAAGGATTCACGTTCAATAAGGAGACCAATTAAAGACTTTCCCCCTCGTCTCTCGCTTAGGTCCGCCTTGTCCCCGCCCTTTCCCTCTTTCCTTCTTCCCCGCTCCACTCCGTTCTTCCCCGTCGCTTACCCGAGCCATTCTCTAGCACTGAGCGAGCAGTTGGAGGTGCCGCGGACAGATGGCGTGCGCATCGTGGCCTCGCACCGCCCCCGCCGCCAAGCCGCGCATGCCCACGCCCGCTGCTTATGAATCCATATCGCGACGGTGGCGGTAACGGTAGCCAACTGGCGGCGGTGGCGACTTCACGGCGCATTGGCCCGACGCCAGCCCCCGGCACCGCCCCTCGCGATATGGAATCATAACCGGGCATGCGCGATGAGACTTCGCCCGCCATCGCTATTGGTCTTGCAGAGGAATGCGTGAGACACGTCATCTTCAGAGCAGAGTCCGGAAACTTACACGCTAGGGCAAAACACGTTATATAAAATGTACCGCTTCTCAATTTCGTTTGATTAAAGGGCATCAGTTTCACGTTACAACGACTATAGACTTCGAAGAGTTTACACGTCTCGTGTCTTCGGAGTGCTAGCATAAAACACTTAAAAAATACATTTATTCCATAAACACATAAGTCAGCAATAATAGTTCTGTTATGAGTTTGTAGAACTTTGGCCTACCTATATTGTTGTATGAGTAACTGGGAAATGTAGCGTGCTTAGGAGCGTTAGGATTTAGGAGTCGGGTGGTAGGCCATTGTTAGTAGGTGTGCCGGTTAGCTGGGTTTACCAACAACTTGGCCCTCGTGGAGGGGTTAGTAGAAGTAGTTAGTAATAGCTAGAGTTTTTGATCCTAGGAGGAGCTGAAGAGAGGAAGGAACGTTTGCTATTCAGTAGTCACAACTATATGAACTGTGACATTAATGTGAAAAGCTACAAATTTTCTGGCCCCATCGGATGTTGTATGTCCTTTAGCAACAGTGGATGTCCTGCTGAATAAGTCTGAAATCGTTGGAAGAAATTGGGTTGCTTTGTTTTTGCGAAACTGAAAATTCGATTCTCGTAATTTTTGTGCCTTTGCAAGAGATACTTAAGGATTCCTATTCTATTATTATTCCTATTCTATTAGTGAAGTTAGGTACTGAACTTAACTCCTTGGATGTCTGTAATAGTAGTAGCAAACCTTTCTTTACCTTGGACTTTTAAAATGTCAGCATCAAAGTTCGTAAGCTAGTCGTCTTACAAGAACCACCGATTTACGAATGATACGTATTTACACCGGAACTAAATTTCTCCCCGTAGGTAGTATAGATCGTCTTATTCCATCAAAGGGGAATTAATTCACCAAAACACAATTTCTCTACTGCAAACATAGNAAGACACTGTAACGCATAGGGCTGTCTCTTATACACATCTAGATGTGTATAAGAGACAGGGTGGGGGGGCAAGATTAGTCATTGTCCCTCCCCCGAAAGTTACAGATTCATCAGTAGAGTACAGATTTATCATGCATAGTCAAAAATTAAATACTTTCCTCTACATATACGCACAAAACTTGTAGCATGATCCCTTTGATAACACTACATCAAGGATACAAACAAGGAAACGTTTAGCGGATTGTCACTAAACTTCTTGATTATAATTTAGTTTAGAACGTTCCCGACCACAACATATGTTTCATGTAACGTAAATGATCACTCGAGCGACCTTAAAAAGTAAATAATAACTTTTTTTATTTCGGCGGTTAAAGAGAGTGACATATCTTTAAAAGAAAAACATATTTGGTGCCATCTTCCAGCGTTCCCNGAAAAATGTTTATAGAAACTGAAAACACACACATATGTAGCTTCAAAATTTGTTGAAGTGAATCGACCTTTGCCTTCGTCTGCCCAGAAAATACTCTAGGCTGTAAGTATAAGCAGGACCAACTAGAGAGTAGGTCGAAACGTCACCTCTTCAAATCGGCGTGTGACCCTCATATCCCCTTCTTTCCCTGTCTATAAAACTATTTACATTTGAAATAATATATAGTGTGAAGAATTATATTGTTTATATATATATATATATATATATATATATATATATATATATATATATATATATATAAACAACATAATTCTTCACACTATATATTATTTCAAATGTAAATAGTTTTATAGACAGGGAAAGAAGGGGATATGAGGGTCACACGCCGATTTGAAGAGGTGACGTTTCGACCTACTCTCTAGTTGGTCCTGCTTATACTTACAGCCTAGAGTATTTTCTGGGCAGACGAAGGCAAAGGTCGATTCACTTCAACAAATTTTGAAGCTACATATGTGTGTGTTTTCAGTTTCTATAAACATTTTTCTTCATAAAAGACAGAAATTCTTTGAATAAGAATATTTATCACGCCCATCTTCCCTTCCCCATACCGCATTACGAATTGTCTCCAATCTCAGGCTTTCCTTTCACGCCTGTTGGGTACAACAAAAGGAAATAAATACTCATTACGAAACAAAAACAGTAATACAGAGCTGTCAAAAGAGTTGTTATCTCAATGAGAAGAAAATCCACATGAAAATAGATGGGGTAAGAAAATACTCATTACGAAACAAAAACAGTAATACAGAGCTGTCAAAAGAGTTGTTATCTCAATGAGAAGAAAATCCACATGAAAATAGATGGGGTAAGAAAATACTCATTACGAAACAAAAACAGTAATACAGAGCTGTCAAAAGAGTTGTTATCTCAATGAGAAGAAAATCCACATGAAAATAGATGGGGTAAGAAAATACTCATTACGAAACAAAAACAGTAATACAGAGCTGTCAAAAGAGTTGTTATCTCAATGAGAAGAAAATCCACATGAAAATAGATGGGGTAAATAAATACTCATTACGAAACAAAAACAGTAATACAGAGCTGTCAAAAGAGTTGTTATCTCAATGAGAAGAAAATCCACATGAAAATAGATGGGGTAAATAAATACTCATTACGAAACAAAAACAGTAATACAGAGCTGTCAAAAGAGTTGTTATCTCAATGAGAAGAAAATCCACATGAAAATAGATGGGGTAAATAAATACTCATTACGAAACAAAAACAGTAATACAGAGCTGTCAAAAGAGTTGTTATCTCAATGAGAAGAAAATCCACATGAAAATAGATGGGGTAAGAAAATACGGGTGGTGGATTTATGTTACGTTTTGCCTTATTCTAAAGATGTACAAAAGTTGACTAATGTTATACAAGACGAGAGTATGACGAGAGTGTAGAATTACGAAGAAGAAAAATAAAAATGAACAGTGTGCGAAAAGAAGAAAAAGTACTCTATCAACTTACAGTTCTCAGTGAAAAACTTTAAAGGAAGAAAAAGGTCTTAAAGGAACGACCGAAGTTATTTATAGGAACAAAATGCAACCAGGGAAAAAAATATTTTGACTTAGAGATAATGTTAGAAAAAACGCCATTTGTATTATCACTTCCGCAATTGAAACATAATTGAAGGAATAAAACCTTTTCGAAGCAGTTGTCAAATAATAATTGCATGATTCAATTAAATGTAGAGAAAATAAGAAGTTGCTGGAACTAAGGTTTAGAAGATGCAAAGAAATGCATTGTCTAGAGATATTAAGGGATGTAAAGAAAGGAAAATGTTTTTAAAACGTGCAAATTGTATAAGCAGGGATAAAACAACAGGTATGAAAGGAGACATCCAAAATGTACGGAATATATACGAGCAAGAGAGTTATTACAAGAAACAACAAATTATGATGATTAAGGTATTACAACAAAATTCGTAACGAGGCATAATTGGTTCGAGAAAACAACCAAAGTATTTGGACGCATTTGAAATACATACACATCTCAAAAAGTGTACTCGACCAGAGAGCGATATAGCAACAAACCTGTGCGATAAAAAGTAATCGCAAGTAACAAAGCAGTAGCATACATAAAAATAGTTTGATAAATATACTAGTTATATAATAATATTGTTATGACAACATGCAAACGATACTGATAGAACGGAAAATACAGAGGTTCATTTAGTACGTGGGTTCTGCAATTATAGCAGGAAATCATGATTCCATATATTGCTATTGGAAAAATTATAAAATGAAACAATAAAAAAGATTCATGGATAGCTATGCACGGGCGATTTTGCGGCGACGAACGTCACACGAAAAGGGGCCGACAACTAGAAAAACTTCTATTTAACGAGACAGGGCAAAATGACATTCAGTAAAGATGGGTAATTACTAATAGATTAGACTGTAACTACTAAATAAAGCAAAATAGAAGTTCTAGACTGGTAGCTAGATAGTGAAGAAACAAGCGATCGTGAAGGAATGATCGTCACATTAAGAACAAAAGATCACCAAAGTTCGTATGAGATTCGTAGAAAGTTGCGGATAAGTAATTTGACAAAAATAGGGCTCTGATGACCTTGCCGTTGNCCCCCCCAAAAAAAAAAAATCGACAAAATTTACTCCGGGAGTTCGCGACGTGAGATACGAATATAAAAAGCAAAAAAATAGACCAATGTAATTTGCAAGAGAAAATAGATGAGTTACAAACAAATCTATTTAATTTGAGACACAGAAATAAGACTGCACAAAACATAAGACAAAAAGAACAGAGTTGATTTTCCAAGAAATTAACAAAATAAATGAGGGAAGAGAATACAGCTCGAAACAAACACAGAAATTAAGTATTACAGACAAAATGAATAATCATTACGTATGAAAAAGGGATACTGTAGTGCTGCCGAGTAAGTGGAGAAGACGGAAGGACTATTTAGAAGCACTGGAGAAAAGAACGTTAAATATCATGTTCTATTAATCTGTTATGTTTCCTGACGACGACTTCAACAGCAGGTCGAAGCTTTGTGAACGTATCACAAATGATATAGTATTTGACCGTATCAAGGTCTGAAGCCTTTGATTATTTATTAATTTTTCTTGGAGAGAAGTTGAGGAATATGCAACTTATTGATCAAAAGTAGTATAGAGCACAGTTCAGAAGGAAACGAATGACGAATGAAGGTGAAAGATTTTTTGGTACAAAGTTGTTTCCAAATAGTACGATGGATTTATTATAAAAAGGTAAAAGAAGATGAAATGGAATACATGTCGTACACAGAATTAAAAGACCAAGTTAAGTGCAGAAATATGGAGGGCATATAAAATATTTCTTTAATGTACATAATACTTGTACATAATTATGAAGGTTTCATAAGCAATGGAAGACAGGTGAGCAGAAAATATTCCTAGAAGAAATAAATTTAAATAAACAATATCTTACCTCATACCGACTGACCACTCTGCTACGAACTTTTGGAAAGTTAACGTTAAAGAAAAACACGGATAAAATAAATCAATGTTCACAAGAATGCCACCAATATTTTGGAATGTGCCAATTATTTGATACGTAGAAAAAAAGAAAGTTAGATATGAGACGAAACCAGGTAATTATACTGCAATAAAATTAGGGTAAAGTTTTGTCGGTGTAAGGAATTTATAAGGGTACGCGAAGATGGAATACACACAATATTAATCAAGTTATGCGTCTAGCGTGAAAGCAAACGGAGTAATGAAAATCTTACGAAGTTTATAAAGGTTGTGTATTTGAAAATTTAGTTGATATTTAATTCTTAATGACTCCAATAGAGCACTAGAGGCGATATTGGAAATAATACCCATTAATTTTCACCTGCTCATATTAAGACTCTGACGTGGAGTCTACAAGGGCAATTGTTTAAAGCATTGCTTAAGTGGGAAAATTCAATTTTTGTTGATATTTCATGTTAATATAGACACACAAACTCAAATCACTTCTGAAAATTTGATGAAATTACTTATGACTAGTTAGCTTTCCAAGTGTATACACAATATACTATTTCCTATTAATATGTGAGACAGGCTTTCAATATAAACTTGAATATGCAGATGGAAGTTGAAATTTGTTTTAATATAATTTTCAGCATATCACATATATCTGCCGGGAAATAATAATAAACTTAAAGTTGGTTTCAAATCTGAATTTCTTATCCATATAATATTAGTTTTTTTCCAGGGTTTACTCATTTTAAAATAAATACGAACTTTGATCTGATCTACATATTTTTGTTTTCTTCTCATTAACTCACCAGCTCTTGAAATAGGTAGGTACTTCATATATCATTAAGGTTAGGGTATTGAGTTCTGAGACATTATGGGTTATGTGGAAATAATACTGGAGAGGAGGAGAGGTAATGTTAAAAATTGGTATTTTTTTCAATACATAATACTTTATGGACGACTCCTTAGGAATTGGTCGTTTTTTAATGATAAAGATAATAAATAATATTGATTATATTTTTCTATCTACCGTGGGCATATCTCGGTTCTTTTACAAAAAAAATCACTGTAACATAGAAATAGAGTAGAATCAATTGATCGATTAAATTCTAAATATGACCTAAACTGTCGGATCAGAAAATGCATGTATGGGTGTTTCAACTAAAATTGAAATAGGTTTAAAATAGCCATATAAAAGCCGAATATACCAACATTTAGCTTATTGTTTTATTTTGTAAAATTTTCATCATTGCTGACAGATTAATTGTTATTGGTAGCTCTACCAATATTATCATTAGTTCCTCTAGCTGAAAATTGCTTTTTTATCTGTTGCTCTAACAGAGAAAGGGTGTTTCTGTACGTTTCTACGCAATTTTGAAAGTGAGATCCATCGCACTGATTGAAACAATTGTTAATTTAGAATTTCATTCAGTAAAACTTAAATGTGTTGCCTACCGTTAGTTGGATGTACCCGTATTGTGCCCGCCTCGTACTCTTCACCTTACATTCCATATACCCGTAGCGAATCTGCAGTGAGTAGCCTTCTCTAACTTACAGTTGGCATTCACAAAATTAACATTGAATGTTTGGCATTCGTGTCTGTGAAGGAAGATAATGCGAATGGAATTGTTCGTGTTGAAATTAATATCTGAAACAACATCGTCCAAGTAGCTTCTCTTAGTCGACTCCGCTGACCTGGAATCCATTTCAAAGAGCTTGAACCGAATGGCGAATTTCGGTGGATGTTCCTATTTCATCAATGGGAGTCCGTGACGTGTTGGCCCAAACCAGAGAGGATCATACAAGGCATCACGTCAAGGTGATTGAAGCGACCTGTCCCTATAGGAGAAAAGAATTTAGTGCCCCTCCACAAATTTACAGTTTCTATGGCAGTAGACAGCTACAAAAAAGGGAAACACGTCCGTGGCGAAAGGCGAGAGAGACCGGGCGACGAGGCAGGTACCGGAAGGAGGCGAAGCGCGAGCGAGGGGCTGAGGGACGCTGCCACCGGAGAACTCTCTCGCATTCATCCTCACCTCTTCGATGGAAGGTAGGGAGATGATACTACATAGTAATCAGATACGAACTAATTGAACTACATAGGACGCAGATGGGAGGTGTTTTAGTTGTATTAAATCACAAACACTCTTAAGAAAATGATTTAATACCCAAATAAACCGATAAAAACCGATTGGCGCTTTTCAGAACAAAGTTCCTGGGTTATGACTGTAATACAAACTTAATAACCAAGGAAGTTTATGTGAATGTTCTTACAGTATCTACAACACGGGCGCATTAACAAAAATAAAAAAAATCAAATGAAGAAGTGTATTATTTCTATTTGCTATAATTATTTAAAAGAAACCGTATTTATTTAAAAGACACTGTAACGCATAGGGAATCTTCCTATGTTTCGTATCTGAATCAAAAATCATAGTATGGTTCATGTGCCTCTTTACTTCTTTTTTCTGAGGACTCGTCATTAATTGTGACTTAATGATTCTCTCAACTTATAGTAAGAAGCAGAGTTTCTTGTTCCTTGATGTGCATCGGTCTCGAATACATACATGTCTATTAAGCACATTACAATATCTCAGAAAAATGTATAATGCATTAATTCCCAAGTCGTAAAAGTGGTATATTGGAAAAGGAAATTTTTTAGCTGTTTATGATAATCAGGTTCCTATTCCGGGATTTATCTAAAAAAAACTTATGAGGATTGGGTGTAGTATCTTTTTATGGAAGATGGAAGGCAAGCCGAGTTATGTATTCGCCATTGGAATCGTGCTTGTCCGTTGCTATAACAACGGTGTTGAATCGGTGAGAGCTGAGAATTATAACATTATTCTAAGTACAGCCCAGTCTTCGTCCTTTCTCCCCATATATCATACTGGACACACGCGAATTGGCCACCGGCGTCTGCTACGAGAACCCAGAATACCTCCCTCGAAGCCGGAACATGACGCAGCAGGTATTCACAAATAATATTAATTAAATCTGAAATGAAACTTATCTGTTAGTTATTTCGTTGCTCACTCGACACTACTGAGGCACGAAAATTATATTTTTTCTTCCAGTTTTTTATAATTTATTCGGTGGTGTGTTTTTATGTGACGAGGTTCAGGTCACAAGCTTGGCTCCTTCACTTGGAGGGAAGAATGAAGGGGGAAGATGTGTTGAATGGCTGGGGAGTGTGGAATTTCACCATTCTATTTATTGTCAAAAGAGGAGTTAATTGTGGTTTTTAGCGATTTTTTCCTGCATATGACCACTTTGAGAACACCAAGGTATTTATATCTAGAAGCAACAATTCCAATCAGAATGCCCAGAAGAAAAAACTCGGACCGATTTAACACTCGTCGGAAGCAAGCATTGGATACTCATAGCTCAAACCTCACGTAGTTTGCCTGAGACGGGAATCGAACCAGCACATTCGCTTACCTCTTGGGAATGAAGACGCTATCAATAAAATCTATAACTGTTCGTTTTGATCTGAGTAATATTATAAGACACACAAGTGGAGAAGTGCTTGGCAAGGTTGTTGTTTGTACTTTCACGATTTTCAATGACTTGCGTTTAAAGTATAAAATTAAAACATATTCGGCTGTTTATGACACGCGGAATTATTGTGAAACGACACATTTTATTGGTTTTCAGCCTAAATAAATTGTTACATCGAAATTCAAATGATTTTAACTGTTTTATCGTGCAACGGATTTATTTCGAAACTTTGAAATGGTTGGTTCACCGTTTACAACCCAAAATTGAATAAGTAATGTTGAAATGTTCATACAAATTAAATTTTGACGAATTTTTCGTGTAGACCTAAAAGAATTTGATTTCAGAACTTGAATTGTCTCGAACATGGATATAAGACGGTGCAATAACTCTTATTTCAGAAACAACAATAGAAGCGAACAATTCCTTTCATTATCATTACAGTTTCATATTGAACTAGAATTGCTTTACTGACATCAAAGCCAGTGACGTTCTCATTACTTTACCCAAGCGAATACTTATCGCCGTGTTCTCAGCATTGTCTGGCAGTAATGTCCATCGCATGACTGACTCCTCGTCAGATGTATCATAGAATAGATCAATGAACACAGGAGGCAACTCGCAGACCATGAGCGAACTGCTGCTGTTGCCGTCGCCGCCGGTCAGCTGAGAGGGAGGGGGTGGAGTGGCGAATGAAGGGAGAGAAGAGCATCCCTCTCCTTCTCTCCTTGTCTCTCTCTCTTTGGATAGAGTAGACGAGGGGCGCCGCAAGGGTTGCTGTGAGAGGTGCCGTAAATCAGCGACGCAGATGGCCGCTGTGTGCAGCGCCACAATGGCCGTCCAGCGAGCATTGTACTGCCCTCAACAGCCACCCCCGCACTACGCTCTATGACACTTCCGACGTCTCCCAATATTTGCACATTTTACTCGGAAATTTTTGCCTTCGCGGAACGCACATTTCACTCACATGTATGAGTACACGCCACATTAGGAATGTTGTTGACATCGACTCAACGATACAAAGGATTGTAAACGAAATATTTTATTTGACTCTCGTTTTGTTATCTTTATCTCAGTTGACTGAGCTGTCACAACGTCAGTAGACCTCGGAATTAGAGACACAAAAATGTGGCGTTTTAGTAATCTAAATCAGGTTAGTATTCAGTTAAGTTAAGCATTATTAATTCATTTTAAGAACGAAAAAAATTAGATTTGCGGCAACGAAAATATGTTGGTTACAAAATGTTAAGCATTGTATTTTAAATTATTCTTAAGTGTACAACTTGATTTTAACATGTAAATTGCAGTTTATTCATTTCCATAATTAAAGGCATGGTATACTCATAATTTTCTTCAAATCTTCAGTAATGTTGTACTTCATGAACTGCCATGGCATTTTAAAGGCTGACAGTGAGCAAACGTAAATAAGATCTTTCCTTGGCATTGAACAACACAAATATTTTTTCACGTTTTCTTTCCCCTATTTCTGGATGATTTCCTCGTTGCCACACCTGTAGTTAACAAACGGCCCATCATTGGAGGATCTAGGATTTACAGTTTTCGGTGGTATCTCTACCTACCGAAGATTATTTCTTCGCGAAATTCAAGAAACTTTAGTATTTTTACCCATTTTATTTGGGTCATGTAGTATACATGTAATATATATTTGTAATGTACGTAAATTGGAAATATGTCCACTGATTTTATGCGGAACCTTACGTGGCGACTAAAAAACCCTCACGTGAACTCGGATCACGCAAAAAGTATTTGTCAAATAGGAACGAAAATTTCACTTGCCATTTTCATACATAAGATCCGTGTGTGAAACTATAATCGTAATAGAAAAGTAATAGCTTTATTTTTGAATTATATAGTCAAAAGAATCCATACACGAGTGCCATGATTAATTTATTGACATTTGACTTTAATGACAGCTACTTTTAATGCAAGCAAGTATTAGAATTTAAAAAATTTAATGTCGTAAGTGGAGACCGTTTTTCAAAACTTTCGGTTGAGAATTATGCTTTTTTGACTCTTTATAAACTTTTCATAAGTAATTTATCCTCAAGTTGGTTTCTAAGAAATATTAAATAAATCATAGTATGTAGAAGATGATGAGTGTATATTAAATAATTATTTTTTAAAATGGTATTTAGTTTCTTGAGAATGAAGGAACTGTTATAAATGGCTCAAAAGATGCTCATCCCTAGCGCTTGGATCCTATATACGCAATTTACACTGAATAGTACAATTTTCCTGTCCTATTTGATTTAGATTCGGAATTCGTTCACAACCATAATCGAGGCAGAAGCTGTTTTATCACCATCTGAAGACCATTTGAATCTGTGATCAATTTTTACAATTCCTCATCGCAGAATGGCAATAATTTAAATCAAATTTTAAAAAATGTTTACACCTATCTTATTTGGAGGGACACACGAGGAGACATTGCGTGGTCATGAGGCCTACGGGTCGCGTTTTGGCCATCATTGTATGAAAATATGTATGAACAGAACATCTTTACTAATCCTTACCAAATGTTCATTGTCTTATCCTTTAATTCCAACATAGAGGAATTTTTAATCATTTTCTCCGTGTTACCTTCTGGATGAGTAATTTGATTTTTTAATCACACACAAACATCTCAACAGAAAGAATGAGTCTGCGATGTATCTCCATCGTTGTTAACGTAAAAATAAAATATACAATAAAATTTAACTCCGAAAATAGGACGAAAGTAAATAAATATCTAGAAATTATAGCAAGCAGGAGTCTCATACGGACGTTGACTCTGATCATTGAAAGAAATAAAACAAATAGCCAGTTACAAAGATTTTAATGATCGTCTCATTAACTTTCCTGACTTAAATCGGCCTGAAATACTTGTACAAACTGCAAAATTCAGATAATTATTTTTTGTGCCTGTTTTCTTCTTTTGAGTATACAATTACGTGTGGACTCACGGATGTTCCTGTTCTCGTATTGAATTGGTCATCATTGATCGCAATTATATCCAAGACAGTCTGGTCGCAAATATGATGATTTATCAGTATTTTTACAATCATCAGGAAAGAACTCTTATGTCTGAATTAAAATTTCATCATCCATTTACTCTTTATGTTTGAGAAAACTAAGCAAATAATGAACGCTACTTATTTTGATAAATTTATTTTTCAACCTTAGTGTATTGAAGTTTGTGCTTTTAATTCTACGTAAATAAATTGGGAAAGATTTCTTTCTTTGTACATTATTTCACAGTGAAGTTGAAAGCTATCTTTATCACTTCGAGCGATCCAGGTTGAACCAGATGGTTATTATGTGTAAACACAATTTATTTCGCTTTCTACTTGCCCGACAACGCACAGGTGCGCAATATAAGGAAATCACCGGTATCTAACCTCACGACCTGAATCGTACGTTTCTTTGTCGAAAGTAGGATAGAGATGAGAAAGCAAAAAGCTCGTTAGGGATTCTCATTATGTGAGATGAAACACAGTTAAGGGAACCAACTACACAATTGGAGCCATATCAGCCAACTGGATATCGAGCATTCAGGCCAAACATCCATCTACGACGAAGATACAACTAATAAAACGATGTAGTAATGCATTTAAATAGTGATGTATTGTTGACCATTGTTGTACCTAGCTGATATTGATTTGCGTGTGTATCACAATTGACGTGAGCCCATTGCTCTTCGGTTGTCAATTTGCCTGAGGATGATCCACAAAAACAATTGAAACGTTGCATTTTATTAATGTATTTGTTTTAGAGTAAATATATGTCTGTTCTTAAAACATAGGGTCGTTTTATTAGTTATTAATTAAATGTGCAGACGGAAAATATGGCTAATTCTGGAAGGTAAATTTTGTTGGTGGGTGCGTCAGATCCCATTGGACGGAACATTACCACGATCAAACAGGAATCAAATGCGTAAAATTCTGAGAAACATTTCTTTCTCTGAAATGATTTAAAATTTGAGTGGAGAGAACATCATGAGAGAACCGTGGAAGGTGGAGCCGATGGTACTTGTAGTATCGAAGAGATTCGCAAAAAGTTCGTAAGTTGCGAAAATGTTTTGTTAAAATGTTTGAGTGGTAACAGACTCTGGAATGTGAGGTTCCAAATTGAGAATAGGTGAATAAACATGTTGGAAGGTAACAGTTTGTACGATCAGGTTCATGTAAAGAATGCGCGCTGACTTCTCGTTTCTTATATCGCGTAACACAATAATATGTCTGGCACTATCTACCACTTAGCTCATATAGTCTTTTTTATATACGTCACGGAGTGAACATATTGCCAAAAACAGTGTTCTGTAAAATTCTCCCATAAAACGTGTGACTGAAATGAAGGATAATTAACTCACTATTTTCATTTCGACTGAATACAGCTATCCTATACTCTAAATTTGTTTCTAATTTCACATGCTCTTGTGTAACCTATTTTCGTACCATTCAAGAGTATTCATTATTAAATCTTTTCCCCAGTTGATGGTGAAAATTTTCCCTTCTCTCGGACCACAAACCTACATGATGTTCAACCAGTAATCGTTTCCTGCTTTCATAACTTCAGTAAGTATAATACTCTAATATACGACTACAAACATGAATAAATAATTAAAAATTTACGACCGAATTTATAGTAGTACAGACATAAAAGTTTTGCTGTCTATTTGAATATATTTCTGGTGTATAACTCTGTATTCTCTGATAGATTTATCAGTTTTGGTGAAATTATGTGAAACTGTTGACGAGGCTGTATAATATTTCAAAATTCCCTCGCCACTCGGGGACGGAAATAAACTTGTTTTAAGCGAAACTCGTAAACGGATAGTAGCTTTTATTGAGAACGAGGGAGATGTAAAAGCTATTTGTGGATAAATCTATTCATTAAACTAGGTATAATTGTGTGAAATGGCCGGACAGACACCAAAATAAACTACCGGTTGACGCAGGGTGTATTTGTATTGAATAATTTTGTTTCGTTGTGTAAGAAAGCTTGTATACAAACAAATTATTTCATGTATAGAGTCAACTTAGGTCCAACGACACCAATATTCATTATCGTACGGATGAAGGATTGTAAGTACCTGGGGCATGAGTGTTGAGAACTTACCAAATCTAGAACATTGTATCACCAATCACAAAAGCACCCCTGCTCTACAGACTGAAAAAAGGTTCCGAAGAAAGGAGAGATCATACGCTATTAATTATTCATCAAGCGTTGTCGGATGAGGAGACTCATTTCCAAGAGTACTTTAAGTCATTGTCTTTATTGTTGTTACAAAAAGGCTCTGACTTCGTCTCTTGAAGCGTTGCTTTCGCCTGCAGCTCCTTCTCTTCCTTCATGGAAAGAGAGAGAAAGAAGGGGAGAGAGAGAGACTCGTTAACTAGCGCTCCCGACGCCCCATTGTGCGCGAACACACAGCGTGACGGTGTTGTTTACGCACTTGAGATATTGGGAACCTTCCAGATTTCTTCCCGCGCTTTCCTACTCTCGCTCCGCCCCCGTAACGTCACGCTGTCCCGTCACTGCTCATGCCGCTTTACAGTATCTGCTCTTATCCCAACATATTTCTTCCTGTACGCAATTTTCACGCATTGTCGCCTTTATTCCTCCATTTTCTACCGCTTCACTTCTGGTTCTCGTTTGATCCACTGCTCTCCACATCTGTTTCTTTACTTCTGAAAAATGCCCCTAACTAATTTGTCTCTTATAGAAATCTCTTAGATTGCGGTGAACCTCACCGCCAGGTAACAGATTAATTATGTTATGTTGAATGAAAATGGGAGACGGGACCGAGATTCGACCTCGGGACCTTGAGCTTAGTGCGCTCATGCTTCGCCTCCCGGTCCCGTCTTTCATTTTCATTCAACTTGCGAGACCCAAAGACCTCTGAGGTGGTCTCGTATGAGGCGACTCCCTTAGGAAGTACTTTGTTTTGGGTAGTATTTTCCAATTCTGGTCCGCAAACACGAATTCGAATCTCGGTCCCGTCTCCCATTTTCATTCAACATAACATAATTTACCTTGTCTCTGTCTGTTGACATGCTATTTACTTTTTTGTTTTTGCTTTTTTCTACGTTTGAATTTAGTATATTTCATTATCGTATTTCCCATCTTAATATCAATAACAATCTTGCGTAAAACTCTCCGGCAACCAATTCTGACTCAAGAAGTTGCGATACAGAATTTTCCGAAGGGAAGTATTTGTTTCGCCTTTGATGTTTACATTTTCCATGGTCTAAGGTTATGTCCACAGTTAATCCATGTAAATTCCGAAATTGTTCCTGATTCAATGGAACACACAACCTTATTCAGTAGCTATCATCATTTCACCCATGAAATGTTGATGTTGAAAGATCTGGAAACATAGGAGGCTGAAAAGGTTTTCGAATCAAATGTATACATCCGGCTCCAATGTCCACAAATAAAATTGTATTTATTACGGTTAATTGTTTTAGACTACAATCAAATAGATTTACATGTATGAGAAATATATCGACATTAATGGATTGAATGTACAAGAAAATAAGAGCTACAGATATTTATTACCAGGGTACGCTTTTGCTCGAGACGAAAGATTTAATAATAAATTAGTAGAGTTGATAAAATAACGAGACAATAATGATGAGATCAAAGAATAATAATAGGCAAATTAAGAGACACAATAGATACACACTTTCACCTTAATGGAGTAAGGATTTTCCGTTATGACTTGAGTACGCTGACATACTACTGGCATATACTTTTGGATGAAGAATTGGGGACGATAGATGTTTGATTCCAGGAAAAGAGAAGAGTGCTTGGTTCGATATTCGGGAATAAAGAGAAGGATGCTCAAGCTCAAAACCTCACATGATTCAGCCGAGCGCAGAATCAAATCCCGAATTCCACTGTGTACAAGTAAATAAAAAAGATGCTTCCTGTACGTCACAACAATCTGTCCTTTTCCTATGTTCCTGATGCTTTTTGCTGGTGCCTGTTCTAAGAAGGCGCAGCACAACTGCTGACATTGTACCTCCATCCTTTTGCCCCTGCTCTCAACCTTTTAGCCTATTTCCAACCCCTTAATTTTTTTCAGGATTTCACATTTTTCAATTACATCTCTTTCCCTATACCTCTAGCTTTGATTCATATTTACGTCGGAGTCAAATGAGAAATCCTTACGTTCGGGGGCACAGGTAAAATGCATCCCATGGTTGGTAATATTGGGGAAGGAATGCTTTTGTTAAATTGGTTGCGCATCATGCTAACTAGACAGAAAAAATATTTCCAAACAGTTTTAATTCTGCTTTAACACGAGTTATTTGTTAACCAGACACGATTATCCATACGTGGGCACATTTTAGTCAAATGTTTGGCTGAGAATTGTGCAAATTAATTTAATATGAAAATAAAACATATACAGCAATATATCATAAAATAAGCCACGAAAAAAATACATCCATACCATATTAATTAAATACAAATTAAAGAAATTAATAAATATAATCATAAAATCAACAAACGCACAAATTTCAGACTTCGTTGTCAATAGAAATGCTTCATGTTTCTGAGTCTAGAATAGTCAATAAATGAATGAATATTCGTATACAATGACGAGGTGAATGTTGAACTGGCATTTGAGAACTTGCACGTAACTCACCAGGGACTGAACCGCGGTAAAAAGTAGAACATAAGTTCTCACCTCTCCGGATTGTGTACACCCCACCTCCACCAATGCCGACGCTGAGAATTTGAGTACAAGAGCGTTCTACTCCTTCAGTGTGCGACATGCGCCCTTCATAATGATTCAGCTCCATCGAAATACGACTGGTTCTTTGAAGGGGATTTCACTGCGTGTCTCTCGACGAAGTAGGGTCCTTCGCACGCCATCGACTCGAGCTGACTGCAGCAACTGGGCCCACCTCAATGTTGGAAGTTGATACAATACAACGCTGATCATCTCATTCTGTTCACAGTATTTTTTTTAAACTTCACTCTGCATCTTTCATGTGGTTTACATAATTAGTTTTTTCTTTAACATTACGTTAAATATGTTAAAACTAGTGGTAGCTGAAAAAAGTGAGGATTGTTTTTCATTTGTTGTAGAAAGAGCCTTAATATATTTATATCTCAATACCATTTCTGCATGTCAGGCTGTCAGTGTGTAGCAATTGCAACCAGATTGTTTGACTTATCTTATAAATTTCATACTTAAAACATCGTTGTTAATGTTCATGAAACGTTTTAACTGTAATAAGTGAAGTGCTTATGCAAATTCCGGAACGTATTTTTAAAGCATTATGAAAATAAGACCCAACGATTTTCTATAAATCTTTGGGTTAAATTCTTTTACATTGGAATATTTCAATTTTACGTATCTGGACGGCAATTTTCAAATTGTATTTTATATCTTCTTTTATATACTTCTTGTGCCAAATACCTAGAAGAGTTTTTTAAATAAAATGCGAAGGAAAAGGAGTTTTATTTTTTAATGAGAAAATAATGTTTGGAAATTAAAGGTGTAAGTATTTGATTTTTCAGTATAATAAAAAAAAATAACCGAAATGTTGTAGGTTGAGAAGTATATACAATAACGTACTCAGGGAGAGAAGTACCATCATTCGTATCATTGTGACATAATATCAAGTAACATTTGTCAAAAGAAAGTGTTCTAAGAAGATAGAAGCTGCTACCGATATGGACAAATACAATTGTATGTAGATATGATAATGATGAATCAATGTAAAAACTTTTTTAACATTTTCTTTTCAATGAAAGAGAAAAAGGTTAAAGTAGGGTATACGAAAATATGAGCATATTTTATCATTAATATTTCCCGATTTTATGTGATAGTATTTTTCATTTTTATTTTGTTTATTAAATAAATACAATAGGAATTCCAATACGGTTAAGAAGTGCTGACGTATTATACGGAGGCATATCTATTTCTGTAACGTCAATTCAAAGTCACTTTTTATGCGTGAGTATGCGAAGACGGATATCTCTCTCCATAATCACTATACCGAAAGCCATCCCCCGCAACGGACTCTCTTAGCAGGAGCCTCCCCCGGAGAGAGCGCGTGGCTAGCGGGTGGGTGGCGCCTCGCAGCATAAATCTTGAACGCCGAAGAGAGTGTGGCGGGGAAGGCAACGTGGGTGGAGGCGGTCGGTGCGTTGAGGAATCTGCCAGAGCCTTCACTCCGCTCTGCGGTCTCCGCCACCACACACGCCGCCGCCCTCACCTCGCAGCACGCGCATTTTTCCTCTCGGAAGACTTCGCGACGAAGGAAGAAGAACCGGCAGCGGAAGCGGTCCCGCTCCCTCCCTCCCTCCCCCCCCCATACGCCGGACCAAGGATTAAGAGACAAGCAGTTTATTACAATATGCCCGGCACGGCAACATAATACTTGTCAAGCTGTCCAATGGAGATTGATGGTTCGCGGCGCTTACGAGCTGCAAGAAAGACCGAGGCGAACGGACGCTTTAATGGCGGGCGTTTTTCACCCCCTGGCCCCGGCGCGCTGGGCGCGGGGCGTTGGACACTCCGGCGGGCGTGGCGGCTCGGGCGTAGACTGCGGAGGCGCTGGCGGAGGAGGAGTATTAAAGGGCCTCGGGGTAGGGGGAGGGGGACGACGGGAACGTTGGAGTAAAGAGGTAGATGAGAGGTGACACGGCTGAGAACGGGGGGTGGGCTGGATGAGTGCGGAGTACGAGAACCGAGAGGGTGGCGGTGGAAGGATAGGGTTCAGGCGTTGAAGCGGCGGGGCGCGGTCCTCGCCAGAGTTTACAGGCGGCGCGGCACGAGGGACTCTTATCTGCGCAGGCGCGCGAGATCTACGGCGGCGCTTTACGGCGAGGTGCTCGGTATCAATATTTTTACGACGCGCGTCTGTCGGTTCGTCCATCCGTCCGCCGCGTCCGCTATGCGACAGGAAGCTGTAAAAGGTTTATTATTTTTGGCTTGGAAGGGCACGGCGTAGTCGGTTCACAGGTGGACGCGGGCGGCGTAGACATGGTGAGGGTGGTTGCGACGACAAGGCAGAGATAGAAGCGACGCGAAACTTAAGCGTTTCTCTGCTACCAAAAAGAAAAAAGAAAATGAATGGAGTTGTCTGGACGAATGCCATAATGCTCAGCAATAATAAAACTGCGAACACTTTAGTTCAGAGCAAGCCAAACAGTAGCCTTCGGAGAAATGATATACGAATGAATTCATTTATTCAGTTTTGAACATTCGAAAGAACTGGTTGTATAGAAGCCTACGTTGCTGTTACAGTTTTACGAGTTGATGTGATTTTCGGTCATACAGAGAAATAAAAACACTACAAAATTGAATATTTATTGGAATGAAATGTATTTTAAGAATGCAAATTAGATCATAGCTAATGATTATTAAGTAAGAAAAAAAACTTGTTTTTTTCTTTTTTGTCTAAAAATTTCTAAAAATACTAAAAAACCTATTAACAATAATTTTAACTGCTAAAACGATCATTTGGTTTAGAATGTTAACGTAAGTGATTAATATGAAATCTTAATTATAAAATACTAAACGTTGTGTGATGAAAATTCCTACTTATTTTAAACTGAATAAAATGTTTATAATTCTAAGCATAATGATGAGAGAATTCTATGTTATTTGATGTGCGTTTTCTTCCCCAAATCACTTATGAATGGAATGGATATAACATTCTAAAATATCCCGGAGTCAATGTAAATGGAAGTTCAGAAGTGTACTAATTAGCATGCTTCTTAGTTAATACATATTAAAATAAAACTACAAAGTCTATTATTATAAACTATAAATCTATTAAATTAAAACTATGAAGTCAGTATATTTTACTATTCCTTCAAGTCTCGTACATTGATTCAAAGTGTTTTTATTGTTTGTGTTATAGTTTGTTCTAATTGGTGATACCACCTCTGGAACTACTATAATTAATCTGTCATGGCTGCAATTGTTTTTCTACCCTTCTTTCGATCATCATTGCGTTCGTTCGGCTGAAAGCTCCCCTATTATGTTGACTACCACTATTTTTGTACACTCTTGAAACGCTAGTCAATAAGAACTAAGCACATTTCCTTATGTTGGGGAACAGGAGAAGGGGTCGGAGTTAATCGAAGTCGTTGATATCAAAGGCTTTTTCTTCTTCTTGAAGATACCGAAGGATTCCATGGCGTCTAACGTGAAGAGGGTAGAGCTATTACCAAGTGGTAGGTCAACACCCGTATAAACGAATTCTGCGTAGAACACGATATGATATTGCATATAAAATTAATAGTCAAGTTTTGAAAGGAAATATTGCACGTTAATAATATGTATGATGGTGCCTTTTAAATACAAAAAGTTAGTCATTGTTTCGTTACATGATTTTTAAGGTATACTTTATTTTATTGGTATAACCTTAAAACCCAAGCATCAAGGTACCTAATGTTATGTTAAAATGTTTTTGATTTAATAATAATAATAATAATAATAATAATAATAAGTGAAATGTAAGGAATATTAATATGATATCGTGGAATGTGTGAAAAACCCATGGTTACAAAGTGAGAGCAGTTCGGCTGGTCAGCACGGACTAGAGCCATGCCCTCGTTCCTCCTCCTCCCCCCCCCACCCGTTTCCCCCTCCTACCCCTCTCCACTGCAGCCATTAGCGGCCGATGCATTTCCATTTTATAACAATTTTTATTGTTGGCGGCGGCGGCACTTTACGGGGCTGGGTTTACGCGCGCGGTAGTGGGGGCGCAGAGGCCGAGTTATTTCAACTGGCGCAGGGGTGGGCAGTGCGGCCTGGGTGTTCCTGATTTCAATTGGCGGCGCCGCGGGCCGCCACCTGCCCAACATTGCCACACGCAGGGATTGCCTTTCGGCGGATACAAATGGACTGACCGAATCGCTTTTTATTTCGGTTGCTACCATCTGACACAAAGTAGTGTGAATGTTGGATATAAAATATTCTAAAGAGTAAAATATGAAATATGGCTCGAGGAGACGCTCCATTATTCCGCTTGTGTGAGAGGTGGTGTTGAGTGTGATTATTTATGTATACTTTCAGCGATTCAAAGAAGGACTACAGGAAGAACTGTGCTTAGGAATAGATTATGGACACACACATGATAAAGTAAGAGATGATCTATTCGTGAAAATTTCCTTGTCAGATGACAAACACTAGTGGGTGTCAAAGGAAAAATGAAAGAATCCTATTTGGAAAGAATTCATTTAAAGAAGAGACTAAACACGCATTCACACGTTTTATGTGAATCACTTGAAAATAAGACATATGATGGCTACCAAAAACGATTTTCGATTTTCATCCAATAGAAGTGAGTTATCTACTACTCTTGTGGTAGAGCTTTAAATAATTTTTTGCTGTGGGTTTACTTATTTATTTCTTTAGTGTTTAATCTAACTTTATTATTACATTTACTGCTGTGTTCGAAATCTTTGGTTTCATGGATCGTTGCTTAACTAGATACCAAAGTGACGAAAGAAACTAATGGAGTGATTTAGATAATATTCAATCGAATAATTCAGTAATGAAAACACACTATTGAATAATTTCGTCGCAATTTACAATCCATCGTGGTACATACACTTAAATAATAATGTTTGTTATGTCATAAAAATGATACCAGTTTCTTTTAAATGCGAAATAAAACTTTTTTTTTATTTAACGTGTTTGCTTTCCATTATCGAATCCGATGCAAGAGGTAGAGAGTTTTGATAAAAAAGAACAGTTTGATCTGCCATCCACTGACTTAGGTCGGAGAGTGAGGAAAAATACTTTGGAAACATAAAAAAATGGATGGAAATTGGAAGAACGTAACAAGAAGTCTTCAAAAGTGCTAAGGGCTGATCTGCGCAACCCTTCATTATAAAGTCAAGCCGTCCGTAAAGCCCATCTGAAACCCTTCAAGTATTATGTACATCTCAAATGATCCCTCTGCTACACTTTTATATCTTTGACATGCAGAGGTTGGACACGAACTTATGCTGTGGGAACTGGAAAAAAGTATATTTAAAAACAGCAAGGGATGAAATCAAGGAAGTATTAAAGTTTTAAAGTTTAATAAAATTAAAATACAAAGGAATGCATGATCGTATTTGTTCCATGAACAATTTGATTGAGTGACTATAAGAACATAAAAATTTAATCGACCATTACTTAAGAAATAAGGAAATGTTCTCTAGTGACATATGAATGGAATGATCTACAGATCGGTCAATCAAAAGTCCACGTCAGTAACACTCGTATCTTATTAAGTCCTTTGCTGCATTTTTCAGAAAAAATATCAAAAAATTAAATGTAAGTAAATTTATTATCAGAAAAGCATTTTTTGCGTTGGGTAATTATGTGTGACACGTTTATAATATCAATACAATTTTCAGAGACTGGAAGTAAATAAGGATGAAATGAGCTCTCCAGAAGTATGCTTGTGTTGCACGAGACGAGACTCAAATTTCGTTCTTCAATTTATTGAGGATACAAAATACTCGTACAACACACGTGTCAATTCTATATCACTAATACTTTGAGTAGTGGTTCTCTGGTCACTCTAGAGTTCGTTTAATACATGTAAATACATTAATATAATACATACACCATCGTATTATATTAAAATATTATATACGTATATATAATATTTTAAAAGACAGTTATGAAAAATAAGTTTTATCTTTCATAACTGTCTTTTGTTAACTGAATTCATGTTATTTGAATGTAATAAATGTAAATATAATAACTGCTTAGTATAGTTATTCGTAGAAATGATCGCGCCAATGTTCAGGTATATTTATATTGTACGAAACTTGCTTTAATTATCAGATCGGCTTTCCATCATTTTTTTAAAATCGATGTTTGTTTTAAACTAATTGTGTTTCGACCAAATTTCGGTGAAAAAATGCTACAACTTGTCCAGAACGGTTTTACTTATCAATGTAAACATAATACGTAGCGTTTGTTTTAAGTATCAGCGTTTGTGCGAATCCGTGGCACCCTAACGGAGTAGGAAGGACGGAACTCGTACCTTTCCCGGTTCAACTATATCATTCCCTCAGTAAAACATTTGAATTGCGCAACTATCTACTCGTGAAACGAATGGATACAACGGAGTATTAGATATAAATACGTACAAAAATCATCTTCCGCATTTACGCATATTTCAATTAAATTGTCGCTTTACAGAAAATTTTGTGCTTAGAAAATTCACATAGCTAGATGAACTATTTTCTTCAATTAGTAATCCAACGAGGTTTAAAATGTGTTGTAAGACGGTGTAAAGAGACACTCATGGTGGAAATCTTGAAAGGTGAAATCTCTCTTAATTTTTTTAATTTTTAGGTTGTACTTTGCATAGGACAACTCGTTGTTTTAGCGACTACTGCTCTCGCCCAGTATTCCAAGGGACGGCGATTCAAACCGAGATGTAATGGTCAAAATAAATATGTACCAGATTTTATTGTGAGTCCCTCTGTTTCTCCCGTCATTTATCTCGTCTAATTTCATTCCTTCACCCATCCCTTCGCTTCCTTAATCTAGTTACCCACATATCGAAAGAGTGAGACAAGCTTACTCGAGTGTGCAGCATTGCCACTATACAGGGCATTCGCCCCACGCGAATATCAAATTTGTCTTATCTCGACACTTCGAACCTGATAATTATGCTTTCTACTTTGATGGAAACTCACCTTCATGAACCGAAGTAATGTGTGTTCAACTTATTTCGTTAATATAATTTGCACTACATAGCCATTATGTTGTGGCGTGATACTAGATTCAAAAAATAATATTGTTCGGTTAGTTCTAAAATGTGTACAACTAATTATCAAACACATCAAATGGAAATCGTCACGAAGTGTAAATGCCCGCATGCATAAAATGGTTGCGTTTGCTACGAAACAACGCCTTGAGTAGTACATGAATGGTGTGAAGGACATAAGAAGTCTGTAACACATCATTAAAGAAATTACAGATATAAATTATGCGGCTACGAAGCAAAAGTAGTCACTGCTAAAGAAAATAAGTAAATTCTATCGTAAATACGAAATGTGAATTAAATATATTCATACGTCACAGACGGATGGACGTTATTCCAAAAAGAACGTTTTCAGAATGAAGGATCACCAAAACGGATATTCCTGTCAATTTCGCTTTCGAATTTTTCCACGATTACAATACTTTCTATTTACTACGTAGATGAGAAAGTAAAAATTTCGTGAGACTTTAGATTGGATTGGTAATAAAACGAATCGAGAGAAAAACATGACATGATGAAAAGAATGAAACGTATATATCTAACGAGAGATTGAAGCGCAAAGGTGAATGGAGACGAACAAGAGCTAAAGACGAGCGCGGCAGGTGCATGCGCGTGGGAACGTAGTCGCGCGTTCTCCATTTCGCTGCTCCGCCATGGAGGAATAACGCCATGAGGGTCTCGTGCACGCAATCCCACTGGAAGCGAGATCCATCGCTGTCCGATTTGAGCGGCGGGGGCGGAGGTGGCTGCGGCGGCTGGGAGCGCGTCGTAACGCGGGCGCGCAGCCCGCAGTTATCCTGTCAGACGCTGCCGCCTCGCAGGAGAGGCCCCCCGCGCCGCCCCGGGAACGTCACCCGCCGTCCGCTCTGCCTGCGAACAAGCTGTGTTTATGAGTGATTAGACCGCGATCTCCGTTTTGCTCTCTTGACAAGGACGATACGAACATTTGGTCCGAAGTTTCTTAATAATCGGGTAAATAACCTTTGCTTCTTTTTCTATTTTCTTACGTTGTCTACGAGATTTTAGAGCTGTAATTCTGCTGTCAGGTTTTTATATGACTAGTTTATTTTATACTCTGATTTTCAACTTAACAAAAGAACTCCGAACAACATCTGTAAAGTGGGAACGAATGCTGATCGTCGTTAAGTGTATCTTCTAACTGAAGCAAAGCACCGCAAAAGAATTTAATAAACACCATTACTTCTAACATTTTTTGGGTGTCAGCAGAGTTCTGATACTTTTGGTCAGGATGATGTCACTCTATCACCTCATCAAGGGCAATCCATCAAGCAAAGAACCATATTGTAGGCCAACAGCGATTAATATTATTTAATTCAATTTTTTATTAATTTTTTACTGGGCTTTATAATTTTATATATGCTTTCTGGAACTAACAGAGACAAAATTTCGGCGAAACATGTTTGGTTTCTAAAATAAATATTTACATCCTGTACTAAGTCATTATTTCGATCAGTTCGATTGAGTAATTGCTGAATATCCACTGTGCCTTTGATCAGATCCAGATTTCATTGCATTTTAATTGTAAAAAATAATTCATTATTCCTTGGAGTAAGTCCGTTTCACATGTCCCATTGACGTCGCTAAATACGCAATTTGTATTGCTGTCGCTGGTTTTCAACTTGCTAGTTTTGCGCACTAGACGCATCGTTTCTCACATTATTCTACCAATC
The DNA here is from genome assembly GCA_002313205.1 of Laupala kohalensis. Taxonomy (NCBI): domain Eukaryota; kingdom Metazoa; phylum Arthropoda; class Insecta; order Orthoptera; family Trigonidiidae; genus Laupala; species Laupala kohalensis. The sequence goes on along the minus strand of NNCF01126031.1, from coordinate 938,912 downwards.
CCCGGCACTCATGAACTCGCCATTGAACACACACGATCAGAGGATGGATGGAATCATGATTGAAAGCAGGCACATTGGTACATTTCCCGAGAGAAGACGTGGAAATGAGTGCGTGAATGAATAAATTAGCAAATGAGGCCATCGGTCAGCGAGGCGTGTGGCCGATCGATCGATCACTTTGACGCGACTGCTGTGGCCCTCGTCGGGGGCCGTCGCTCGGCCGAGTGACAAGCGAAGAGGGGCAATAGACGAAATTTCGCCCCCACCCACCAATCCACGATCAGCGCTTTTGAAGAGTGCTACTGAAGTGTCACGGGCGTTCGCTTTGTACGGCGTGCAACATTGAACGAAACTATTTCATATCTCACAAATGACTGTATAACAAAAAACAAAAACATTTTTCGAACGTTTTGGGTCTACTCCATTATCTGCGCACATACACAGGAGTAAAATTAATCATATGCATATATTCCTTGATATGCTATATCTATGGCCAGAAGAAATTGGCGACGAGCCGGGTACTGAACCTGGAATCTCCTGCTTTAATTGCAGTGTGTTACATCACTCATTCTCCTTCCAATACAGTTCACTATTTCCATCCAGCAATGTACACATACACACTTACGTGTTACGCATCGTTTTGCATATAATTCTACTGTGTACCATGGAGAATGTACTGGTATGTGTTCTCTCACTTCCGAAAAATAAAATATTTTAACATAAAAATGTGGAAGATATAATTTTTCACGATACTTATATTGTCATCTTACGGTGTCATCGTTCAGTTACTCATGCTGCCATTTTCTTGAGCATTAAAAAACTCGTCTATATATATTACGTCCATTTTCATCGTTTATAAAGCGTATGGAAAATTATTCCAAATATATTTTTAAAACTTATTTTAATTTAGTAAACTTTCTTGTTACGATGCAGTTTTTAATTTCCAAATCTTAATAGAAACATATTGAATTTTGTTTGTATGTGTTAATTTTTTGTCGGGCAGACGAGCTTCCAATCCATAATTTCACATTTTCAGTTATTGAAAATAAAAATGGAACACACTTTAAAGATGGTCTGGCAAAAACATATCTGAAGCCAACATTTACGTTACATCAAGAAGTTTTTAATTATGATGTCATACGAAGTTTATAAAAATTATTTCTCATGTTTTTTCTTCAACAGGGTTGAAAGGTTGAATTTTGACAAAATCATTTGTTCTCCAAGAACCTTTTATTTTTGAGTACTTCGTATTTAAGTTATAAGTAAAAAAATACCTACATTAATTAATATTTTACTCAATCTTTTCCAGTCTTCTCTCTCTCTCTTTCTCGTAAACGTGGGATTAGTAAAACAATTTGAAAAAGAACCAACTAATGATTTTTGTTCGCATGGGCTTTCTGTCCTTAAATACTTGTGTTTATTTAATGAATTTTTATATTTACGATTATCTTTCATTTTGTAATTATTAAGAATCAATATGCTGCAAATATCAACATTATCACTTTACAAAATAAATTTATGGAATTAATATAAATTTTAAGTCATTTCTCAATATTATGTATAATAATGTGCCAATCATTTAGGAATTGCATCACACAGTGTCATTCAACTCCAATCTAAAAATATTATTTTTGTAATGCAATTGAATGAAATTTAAATTTTGTCACATTCGGTTGATAAGGATCCGTAAGAAAATTAAAAAAACAAACAATACATTTTACGGTATCATTGACGAGAATATTCCAGTCATGGAAATGTGGCATTCCGTGTGGGGGCGCAATTATCATTCGTGTGTAGAACAGTGTTGGTACTCGACATGATCTGCCAGTGTCTTGTCATGTGGATGGTGGTCACTGGGGAGGAGCATGTATTGAGTAAAGCATGTGAGTGTCAGAGAGAGAGAGAGACACTCACACAGAGTGTGGGTGGACAGATGTGAGTGACTGATGTTCGCTCTCTCGACAGCATTAGACACTTGGCGTGATCCCCAATCTCCCACACCAAGTCAAGCTCTAAGCTTAGGACTCATTAGGCGGGGTACGTTGAACAGACTGGTGGTTATCTTTATCGACTTACGTATTCATATGGGACTCGGTGTAAAATGAGGTTGGAATCAACTGAAAAATCATTTTATTTTTCAAATCTAATAAAACTTGCGGTTTGGTGATTTTTTGAAATATTTTATGTTCCGAGGTATGCCATTTTCTTTCATAGACACAATTACAAAGGACATGGCAAGCCTGGGAGTGCATTTGCTATTCATGCTCAAGTCACTATGTTTTCTCGAAAATATGACACNCGTTGAACAGACTGGTGGTTATCTTTATCGACTTACGTATTCATATGGGACTCGGTGTAAAATGAGGTTGGAATCAACTGAAAAATCATTTTATTTTTCAAATCTAATAAAACTTGCGGTTTGGTGATTTTTTGAAATATTTTATGTTCCGAGGTATGCCATTTTCTTTCATAGACACAATTACAAAGGACATGGCAAGCCTGGGAGTGCATTTGCTATTCATGCTCAAGTCACTATGTTTTCTCGAAAATATGACACGTAATTGTGCTTGTGTGACGATGCGCATCTGTGTGTCACATTATTATGACGAAGTACTCTTCCGAATCAATGTGCGCTGCTGAAAGGGGTGAAGTTTGCTATAAGAGATATTGAAATACGACCTGCGAAATACGAGAGTTTTTCCATGTAAATCTTCGGTGATCTGATACCTTAGACTCATACATACTAGGTCCGACAAGTAAGCTATCGATTCTGGCCCAGTGAGGTATATATTCATACGAAAATGAGACCTATTATCGCGAACATAAAACTGTAACTTACCTTGCGAACGAAGTAAGATATAATCACATTTTTGTCAGTGATCGTGCTGTTTTTGTTTGCACTAAATTGTAACCGAATCATAATAAAATCTCCTGTACGAAAACGGGACAGTTCGGAATGCTGCTTTTGTGTTATGGATGATCACTAAGAAAAATACATTTCAAATTTCGGTAATAAAAAGTTAGTTCGGTGAAATGTGAATTTTCTCTATTTTAGGTACATATTATGAATTAAAAGATATATAATCTCAGTTTTCGCATGCAAAAATTCTTAATATAAAGTTTCAAAAATCTGTTTTGGGATTTTCTGATATTACGCATAAGATAGAAATATTTCCTAATTTTTGTCGCTCGCGGCATGGCATATCATTTACAAATACAATTTTGTTATTTTTCCTAAAAACTCAGTTGTGTCAAATACTTATAAATTCACTATTACTTCTGCATTGCGTACTGTATGCAGTAATTTTTATTTTATTTTGGACTGAAAGTATTCCTCGTCGTACCTACGTGTCATCAATTGTCTCTTTTAAGTAACGCCGATTTAAATGTGAGGTTAATGATATAAGATTAAACCCGGAATTCACGCTAGCGCTCTACGAAGCCGCAAAGGTTTGCTCTGAATCACAGTCCAGAGCACGCGAGTGTTGCTTGTATAGAAATACGGACGTCACACGGACGAATACCATGCATTCGTTATCGAATTAGTTATGTGATTTAGACACTCTGTAACATTAGTTTTATTGAAGTGAACGAAACTTATATTTTCTCCTATAAGAAAACTCTAGTTCTCCAATAAACTGTAAACGAAGATAATGCAATTAAACTTAAATTCACAAATAACTTCAAAGGATTTCTTACAACTGGTACGTAACAGAATGTAGAAAGATTATTCAGAAAGAAAAATTATCGAGACAGATTATTAGAAAAATATGGTCCTATATAATTTAACTGCTTTTTCATCATTTTTTTGGATTGTCTGTTATTAAGCCATGCATGTGATTAAATACAATTTAGTCACAGAACATATTTTAAATTTTAATAGGATAAGGAACTTCTAAGTCTATTTTTACATCTATTCGTGAGAGAAAGATCGTAAACATTCTCCAGTTTTAATGAGCGATGACTTAAGTTTGAAGCGAGAACACTTTCGTGTTATGCACTCGTGTCAAGAAATATATATCCCTATTCTCAAATATCTCACATGATGGGTGGTTCGATTATATCTAGATTATTACGTTGATATATTTATTTTCAATCACTAATGACAGAAGTACTAATAAAAATAACTTCTTTGTGTAAATTTATTTTTCGTGTTCAGTATATTTTCTTTGCGATCTTCAGTTTCGTACTTCTTATATTTTCAATGATTAACATATTCTGAATGATTTGGATAATGCCGATGTAAATTAAACCTCTTAACGTGGAATAATATTTTGTGGCACCAAGAATTTGACATATCGACACTATCAACAAAAATTAATCATGTTACGTCGAATGAAAATGGGAGACGGGACCGGGATTCGAACCCGGGACCGTGAGCTTTACGCGCTCATGCGCTTACCGAC
>NNCF01126031.1:892175-922847 GCA_002313205.1 Laupala kohalensis | reverse complement strand
AGAGAGAGAGAGAGAGAGGAAACCTTCGTTGAAAGAGCTATGTTCCCACATCATGTGCTATTGGTTTGCATGAAAAACAACGGTTGCAACTGTACGGAACATCCACTTCACAAACAACTATGTTCGCGTGAGTCAAATATTAATCAGTTAGTAGTAGGTAAAGGCCTAAAGGACTCGTTTTTTATTCAGCGCATTTAGCTGCCACCACGTGTGTCAAGGTTACTGGATACGACTATGGTACTTTCATGTTTATTTTCACTACATGACGTATCACATCTTGTTTAAAACTTCCCGAATGTTTTGTAACCTCTAACTTTTTCCACCATTCAACATGGAAAATATGCGTCTTTGAATTAAGAGTTTTCACGGACATCGAAGAGTAATGCTTGTTTTCCTATTTAACGAATAATATATTATCAAACCTACGTAATTTTTTCCTGAAGAACTTCTGGTGTCTCTTTGGGTTTAGGAGTACCGATTTTCGTTGTTTTAAATGATATCCTGTATCAAATGTGTGTCGTCAATGCACCTTTTCAAATCATGAAGGAATATATCATTCAAAACAAACTTTCAAAAACTTATTGTAGAACCTGTTTTACAGCATGTCATGACAATTCCCCTGATCGAATCTAAAAATATGTTTTTGTAAGTTTTTTAATGTTTAATCTTATTTAAAAAGTATGTTTAGTTGAAGCAATAGTAAGTAAATTGCTCACTACTGAAATGTCTAAATTATCGGGTAAGAATTAAGATATTTTTATAAATTTTGATACCATTGTATATATTATATTGCTTGTAATCTATAAAAGTTTCAAATATTTATCACGCACTTTTAGATGTATTCAGAATTATTAAAAGTGAAGATAAGGAACTTCTATAACGATGAAAAGCATTTTTTGTATTATGATGAATCAATTCCTATTACGATTTTGGAATAAATAGGAGATTAACCAAGGACGATAAGCTTCATAAATTGAGGCATCAACCGAGAATTGAACATAATTCATTGTCGTTTTTACAAACATTATCGTAAACTGAAAATGGTGAAACAGATTTTTCTGAAGTATTCTGAATGAAATATTGGTACATATCCTACTATTTTTAAGACCTTGGGTTATTTTTATTCTTTCAAATTTACAAGTTCTAATTTAATTACGGGTAATGCAGAGATAATTTTAATATCTTGACATTCCTTCGATATAGTTGGTGTCAACATTTGGAATCATTTCTCATGGCCGTCTTCGTAAAAATGATAGTTCGTGGGCGATACAAAGTTAAAAGTTTCAAAGTTTAAAATTTTCAAAGTAAAGAAACCTCATGGTGAAAAAATTTCGTACAAATAAACACTTTAGAAAATTTCTCTGAAGATAATAATATAAACTTTAAAAAAGTTATTTTTCAGAATTGTTTTTGGAAACTAAGAAAAATTTTCTGTTGAATAAATTAAACTGCTGATAATGAATCTTATTACCCCCATACGGTGCTGTTTGAACTCTAACAAAACGAAGGTAATTTTTTGAACTTATGATAAAAAGGAACGTGTTTTCGCGGCGAGTTGCATGTGACTGCTGACCGGAGGAAACACAATCCCCTTGGCGATTTCTCTTCTCGCGCACACATCTCTCCCCAACAGCCTTTGCGAAAGCTCTTCACCTTGCACCCTCTCTTGGATTCGCTTTTCCGATATAGAAATTCCAACACAAAGCACAACTTCCCGCAGAAACTGACGGCGATATACGATAAACCGTGGAGGAGGGACTCGCTATTCTACAGACTCACGAGCCGCATTTAAAACGTGTGTGTTTGGAGAAAGCACGGCAAGAAACGAGTGGGTGATGGACAAGTACACCGGTGGCAGCGTGACCTCCGTGTATTGGCCTAGTGCACTCGATCTTTGAGCGGCACCATGAAGAAAGTGGAGAGAAACTGGACAGAATTATCGTCAATTAGATTTACGAAATTTGACATACCTTCTGAAGATAAAATTTCTTAATGATTTAAAAAAGTGATTTAATAATAAAAAAAGATCATATTCCTGATTATGTAATCTGCTAGTTTGATATCGATTTTTCTGAACCTTCTAAAGAAATGAAATGAATTAGGATTGCGGTTCTCCCCTTATTATACGCGTATATTTTGTGACCTATAGATTACAAATTTTGTTATTGTCATATTTCATTCGTTATCACTGGTATAAGTTAATGTGAATACACCCAATTTTATTGTTTTTATTCATAATTATTTTGCATCCACATGATTCTCTTGTTGAAATGTTTTTTTTCTTCTTGAGACTGTAGAAGCTTCCCAGTTACAGAAGAGATGAGGTGTAGGCAAAATTAATCTGAAATTTAACTTTGTTAACCGTCATTCCGTTGCTCAAAAAGTTAAGTTCGTTAAGCGTTACAGCCTTAATTTGTTTTTGAAAATTTGACGGAATTTATAGTCAATGGCTAAAAGTTAATTGAATATTTCAAATGTTTTATGAGTCAAATTGGCAAATATTTTATAGTTAGTCAAACACACAAATACTTCATTGTAACATTGGTGTAGAACAGTATAAAAGGGGTGGGCTGGGAAAGGAAGGTAATTAAAAACATAAGTATTATGTATTGTCTTTCTTGTATTTGAAGTAGCAAGAGAAAATTTTCCTCATACAAGATTATATTGCGTAATTTATGTGTACATAAACATCAACATACTGAATTTTCATCTAGGATTTACCCCACAAAATATATCTGTTCCCGTGAAAGTCGTCAAGCGGTACTATTATGTTTTCTTGCATGTAATATGTTGTCACGTTTCGTTGTAAAAACAAAACCACAATATATTAAGAACGTCAACTCAATAAAAGTTTTTCTTTTTTCTATTCAGGTTCTTCGGTCTGTGGATATTGAATTCAAGGTCAATCAACGGGTCCGAGGGTGGAGCAAAAGGAGAGGAAAGAAATGCCTTAATATTATTACTTTTTCATAGAGCATTCACCAATTGGAATCCCTGATCCTAGAGTGAACTTAATTACATGGCCATAGCACCTTGTCGCGTGTCACTTATTTGAGTAACCCGTGATCCAACGACGTCGTTCCAACCCGATGTTCTTGCTCGGTGTGCCTTTCAGAACTTTTGATTCCCAATTACACGCCCTTCCGACGACACACAGCGTGGGAATTTCAAACGGTACATAGGTATTGAGTCATACTGAATCTAGTCAATCATCGAGACAAAACTGACTCGATCGAGCATTTACTGACATTTCACGGGAAAGGACGGGCAGTCCGGACGACCTTGAGCAATAACGGATCGTCCGTTCAGACGATGCGAAAGAAGACAAATTTCTGACCAGGCGGGGGAACAAGGCTTAAAGATATCCATGTTTTCTGGCCAAAATTCTTTGCTACTCTATGTTGCAGGCTTTTATTCCGTACTCTGCAAGAGAGAAAGTGTAATTCAATTCTGTCGAACAAATCTTGCTAAAATGATATGTTTCCTTGGGTCGCGCATCAATGGAATTTATCCTTAATATTTTTCCCAAGGCGTTACGGAACGTGTTTTGCATGAACTTAAACTTCAGAAACGTCTCCGTGTAGGGCTTGTCAATTACTTTAATCACGAAATAATACATCGAATTGTCATATTTTTCAGAATATTTGAAGTAAAATTGTTGACTTGTTGAAGTGAAGAAAGCTTATCACCTGATTCCAACTAAGTTAAGTTACTAAAATCTTAAGTGCAAAATAAATTTAAGCTCATAATTTCATATTACCAGATTACATATCTATATGTATTTGCTCATTGAGTTCGTTAATGAAGGTTCCCGTTAATTTGAATACCATTAACATGAATCGTGTAGTGCGATATCGATGGTCCTTCAGCCCTCCTACTTACAAGAGACCCCGTGAAAAGGGGTTAGACTGATGGCGGGTGTGCGATGTCGATAGACAACAGTGAGCTGGTGGTAGATCCGGGAAGAGGAGGCGGCGTTCTCACGCGTCCTCACGCGCGTCGGGCCGCTGGGCGGGCGACTACGCGACGCGCAGAGACGCGCTGCGCCGCGACGACCGCGTTCCCACTCGGAGATCTCTGGCAACGGCCCAGGCGACAAGGCCGCGGCCGCGCACGACGTCTCCTCTCCCTTCTCTATCCCCCCCCTCCGTCCCGCTCACACCTTTGGCGTGCGCTTTAGCCAACGACTCGTGAGTACTACCAAGTTGCCTGCTCCTTCACACGTCCCTGCATGCACTCGAGTAAAATCTTTTGATGGTTGCAACTGGCAATATAATTATTATTTATTTAGCTTATGGTATTTGTCGTGCACTCAATACTTTCATGAAAATACATCAACAAAATAAAGTACGAGATCATGCATTAAATACAAAGAGAGAAAGGGTCGTAAAAAAAGAAAACATTATTACTTGGCTAAACAAAATCACAGCATTAGGTCGAGTAAATTACGCCATTGAACAGCTCTCACTGAGGCTACCAAGAGGTTGTCTTTGCTGCCCAGGTACCCTTTTTGTGGACGTATGTTATGTGCCGCACAGTTTGGAAGGCGGCACCAGAATCACACCCGAGTTACTGTATCAACCCCCACTTATGGAGTATAGTTCCTCGTCTACCATGACTCGTTCGAACTAAATGGACGGACCCAGGTTCTGCGAGGAAGATTAAATCTGTGCGTTAGTTTTTTAGGATTAAGTAGACGGAGCCATACTGGGTCGACTTTCGCTTGCCAATGTATGATCCATTCGATTCCGCTATTTAAGTTCTGGCAATATAATGCTGGTACTAGTATCATTCTTTAGAAGACTCTTTAATTACACGCCCGAAAATATAAAGCAAATTACCAATGTTTTATGTACCAATTATTATAGACTGTTTTACTCTAACCGTTTTTGGGAAATTATATATATTTACTGAACAATTCAGATCTCCTCGAAAATGGAAGTCCTTTCCTTTATAACCTGCTGCTTCCCCCATTAAAGCTCATGAACTGAATATTCACATAATGGTTTGCTGATTCATTTTATATTCTTGCTTTCTAGAATGGAGGATATGGTTTTGACGTGTTATGAAAATCATTATATTCTGTATTATATTTTCAAGTGGATGAATAAAGGATTACTCCAATGGACATGTTTTGTAATATTTTTGTTTCGTTGATACAGTTTTCAGATCCCTAAGATTCTTTCTTGTTACAAAATCTCCTATAACTTCCCATCAAACGACAATATTATGCTTCCCGTGATTTGTGTCATGCCAGGTTTTCATTTTCGATCAGGGTGGTAGACAGTAAGTTGTAATAAGTACTCATTAGAACAGCGTGAAAACCAGGAAAATGAAGGAAGACGGCAATATATTCTCCAATAATCTACACAAAGCTCTTTGACTGTTATCTTCATAACCTTTTCAAAATAATCTAGCTAATGTTGCAGTACCAACGCCCATTATACATAATCTTCAATGCATTCTCCTATCATTTGAATTATTTGTTTGTGTCCGGATGCTGAAGGTTTCACGTTTACTACACAAATTAAAATTTCATTTTGGTATAATAGTATAATGATGACGTATATGGGTCTTCAATTCAAGAATGGATTAGGACATGGGTTATTAGGTTACTTCCAATTTCGTTTTCACCTTACTCTTATCATTATGTCTTTTATCCCCTTATGCGAGATATCCCTTCCATCTTTCCTGCAGCATTATTCTTGTTACCTTTAGTAAATTTTTATATCTTAGGTAATAGGAGATGCAAGATTACAAAAAGTCGTTGCATAGTTATTAAAGCAAGTATTCTTAATTTCATAAATTGACCCCTTTACATAAAATTGGTGACTGATCAATTAATTTCAGAGGAACCAGTCATAATATTGAAGCCAAAATTATTTTATTAAAATAATTTGAGTGTAATTAACTATTGAAATGTATGTTTGCNAGAGAGAGATACCACGTGCTGTCTCTTATACACATCTAGATGTGTATAAGAGACAGGACCATTGCCATTCTCATATTTATTCGGAAAAATATAAGAAAATAATGTTAATGATAGTGTAATCAAAGATAAATGTGCTCAGCCAAAGAAATTCCACGGTTAGTTGTATATTATTGTTTCAAATAAATCAATAAATTAATTTAATAAAATAAATTTTACTTTAAAAAAAGCAGTTGAAACTGCATATGAACACGCGTGGTGCAATATACTAATTTACTCTCCGATAACAAGTAATGGATCGTCCCATCAATTCCGATCAAGGGCCCGAACGAAAAGTTAAGTTATTTAGTAAATGCGAACTCTTATCATTTTATTATTTGCAAAACAAATTGTAGCTATTACAATCAACCAAGACCTATCATGAAATGATAGTGAGTAGACAATAGTAACTCATTTTACAATATCTAAATTTTCAGTCCGTTGAACGGCGTTAATGCAATGTTGAACAACAAAACTAAAATTGACGGAAAGCATGAATTTCATTACAATAAAGCTGATTTTCTCTCGTCGTTAAACCAGCTCTTGGCAGAAATGCTGTAGGACCATCCCATCACCTGCCCATGGAACGACCGCTGCCACCACCCTCATCGCCGTCGCCAATGGGCGCTGCATAATGCAACGCAGGACACGCTACGCTCCGACGCCCAAGGCCTCGCGGGGACCTTGCGACAGACGCGGCGTGGAGGCGCCCGCGGACACACTTCCCGACGTCGCTGCCAGGACATGCCTTCGCGCGCGCTCGCGGTCCTTCACCCTCAGCAGCAGCCGCGGTGGCGGTGGCGATGACGGTGGAGGCGGTGGCCGTGGCAATGGCGGTGTTGGCGATTGTTTCACGAGCGCGATGCGTTCGGAGCAGACGCGCGAGACGAACGGCACAGCGTTGCAGTCATGCCACGAATGGAGAATTCGGAAAGATTAACACTTTTAAATTCTTTTAATCTTCCGGTTTAGGTGAATTATTATTGCTTTAGTGGTTGGTACTTTAATCACAAGTAGCACATATATATTTATGATTTCCTTCTTCACGAACTTTCATCTCTGGCATACTGATGTTCATCATGCCATAAACGTTATTAGTATTTCCTTACATATCCCTCCTCATTAGAAGGTGTAAACAATTAGAAAATAATGAATAAGTTCTTCTATTTTCGATTTCTGACTGCTCTTGCAATGCGGAAGCGAAACTTATGACAGTTAGCCAATTACGGTAACGAGCGCTACTGGGGCCTAGTTCAACATCGGTTACTCACTAGGCACTCGTGATACGTATTGGGGGAAAAGTTTATATTTTTATTTTACTTTTCCAATTTCCTTTATCTTTGACAAATAATGCAATTTCGACAAACAAGGTTTTAACGTGTGCCCTTCTTTATCCAACTTGATGAATGGTGGAGATGATATAATGATTGTCTAAATAACATCAAAGTTCTCTCGGGATTTCAATTCGCAACGCCTGACTTTGACTCCATGGTTCGTATTCTTACCGTTTATGCAATCGGTTCAGCTTTGCTTTATGGAATTCATGTAAATTAATTTTTAAACTCAAACTTATATAAATATCTTTCATTGTTAAGAAGAAAAAATGTCTGGATTCATCTTTAGAAGGAAATACGGATCGTGATTGCAGTTTATCTCCTATGAATCTTAAAAGTAAGAAAATTATAGTTTGAGATTGGATTATAGGTCACCTTTCTCCAACCCTTTTGTTTCAAGTTATTAAAAGAAAATTACGTGAAGAGAAACGTTCGTTTTCTAAAATTCATATATAACTCACGAACGACTGGGGCGGTTTGGGCGTGGTAAGCGGGCAGTGAAATGAATCGGTTACTTAGGTGTATATTTAAGACGGATTTGTCGAGATAGAGAAAAAAAGTTAAAAAAATAAATTATTCTAGGTGAAAGAGAAACGTATCAAAATCAAACCAAAAAAATATACGGTAGGCGAAAGACCTCATCTGAGTTGTAGTACAGTCGAAACCATACGGGGCATATGTATAAAAACACCAGGAAAATGCCAGTAAAGATGGATAATGTGCGGAATCTGGCCCAAAGTGCTTCATAGTATAAGTGTTGTTACCTCACCAAGAGAGAGAGATACCACGTGTGAGCACGACACGACTAAAGATGACGACGTGCAGAGGATGGCCGCAAGGAAAGAAAAGTACAGAAAGAGTGGACAGACCGAGGGAAAGGGATACAGATAGAGGACAGTCAAACCAAGTCAATATCTCTAGCAGAATCTAATGTGACAAATTCAGAAATGAACTTAGGAAGTTAAATTATAATTTGAGAGCGAGTACTGACACAAAGGCCAAATATGACGAAACCAAGGCTCACCATACACAAAATAAAGAGTGGTTTGGATGAGGAAAACATTACAGAAAGAATATTTGAACAAAACCTAAAATAGAAGGGCAATAAGGAAGATTTCGCCGAAGACAGTTAGTTAGTGACAACATTATGCGATGTTACCGCTGCCACATGTACTGGTACACCACGGATAACTGCTGGTAGAAAGAAGATATGCGCAAATTGAAAGGATGCCAAGTGTGAAAACTTCTCACATAAAGGTTTAACAAGCAACCTCATAGTCAACGATACAACGTGCCGAGAATACATTGCGGCCCAAAAAGATTCTATAAAATCAAACTGAAAATGGAGATTGAATGTGTGCAGCAAAATGTCCAAAGATCGCATTTCAACAAAAAAATACCGTATATGGAATAAAATTCAATTGACGTGGCATGTCTCTAGGAGAATTACCTCATGAAAGAGAGATCATACCGTAATTAATTCGGATTTTGAATTATTGATGAGGATGAACGCTGGGCTGCAGTGATAATCCTTAGACCAAACTTCGAGGTATTGAAAATACGTAATTCATTGTGACATGTAAGGTGCGAAAAGTAACTGAAGATTTGGTAGTTGTAAGTGGATATCTGAGAGATAAGAAAAAGTTCAAACAGAAGATATAAATGTTACAACAAATAATAAATGCATACAAAACAAAGAAACTTGTTATCTGCCTCGATGGACACGGACGCTCCAGTTTATGGGGAGATTAAAAAACGGAAGTAGGAAAATGCTTGAGGATATCATTTATAAGAACAATTTGGAAATAGTTAATAGAAATGGGGAGATGACCTTCCAATGCGACAGAGGACAATCAGTGATAGACATAACATTGACAACGACAGCAGCATTAGGTAAATCACATGGATGACTCACCGGTAACTTGGTGACTTCTGGCCATAGGGGTATTTTCTTTGAGATGGTGACGCATCAGGGACAGCGGGTAACATTAGAACCAAGGAATCTGCGGGAAATGAACATAGAATATATAGGGGAAACTAGCTGATTGATTGGAGAGCAAGGAGTAACTGAATGACTGCATGGAGATGATACAACTAATAATCTTGAGACTTGTGGCGGAGCGTGCACCGAAGCGAAGGACCAAAGAAAGGTCCGGGGAAAAGGGTACATGTGGAGGAGTTCATGAAGAAACGAGTTACGGCAAGAAAATAATTACAGCGAGCCAATAGGAAAAGACAGCCAACGGAAATGGAGGTGGAGGAATACCGGAAAGCCCTGCGCTCTTAGAGGCAAAGAATAATACAGTGTAAGCTTGAAGCATGGGAGGAGTGCGTTACGTGAGTGTGAGGAATCATATATGGGTAGTGCCATTCCTGATAGCGCGAACAAAGATGGAGACCACGCAGATTTGTAGTAGGCTGGAAGACTAGGAGCGTAAGAGAGACTTACCGTTGGAAAGACATAGAATTGAAATTATTGGAAAATATGTCATTACGGGATGGACAAAATAAGACTTGGGGAAGAATGGAGGGGGGTGAAGAGTTCACAGATATTGAAGTAGATGTCTAGATGTGTTCGTAAAAACATCTCCAGATAGGAAAGATCTCAGGATTTGATGGGGTGACAAATGAGATAATATGTGCAAGTTACCCGGTTATAANTTAACGATTTCTACCGCACCGGAGTCTTCCCAAAGCAATGGATGATAAAGAAGAAAAAAAGAATATTTGCTGAAGGGAAAGGATGGAATAAAGATGATGCTGATAGCCGGATAAGTTTATTACCATGCTTTGGGAAGTTAATTGAGAAAATGTTAGTGGGACATGTCACAGACTGGTTGGAGACAAAAAGACTTCTTGACGAATACCAAAATGAGTTTAGACGAGGGCGATCGTCACAAGACGCTCTATGAACACTGACAAAATGGTTTGAGATAGACCAAGCTTGGGTGGCACTCTTCATAGATATTAAAATTTAATGTACAATGAGGAGGGTGTTGGGCCAACTTCTCAGAAATGAGAAATATGCTTAACATTATAATATCTTGGCAAGCTAATTCGAAGACAAGATTTCATACCTAGAAATGACAGAAGAAATAATTTAATGGGAACCAGAAAAGGGTTGCCTGCAAGGATCACATGGGGCAGCTTGTTTAGAACTTGACTATTAATAGACTCTTACAAACATAACGAGACGAAGTATGCAAAATTTCAGCATACTCAGATGACACGTTTTTGTGGAAGGAAAAGGACGACGACAATTGGAAGAAGAAGAAGAAGAGAACAGAACACTATTAAAGTGTGAAGAGTTGTGTAGAGAGATTAATCTGGAAATTACAGGAGGTAAGACGGTGGCATTGGGATACGGTAAAATAAGCGTGAAAAAGAGGAAAGTTGTCATACATTTTAGGGGAATGAAGTTACGATAAGAACTAACCATTTATATTTGGGGTGGAAACTGGATCGTGTTAACATTTGGAAGTCATAAAATACGTAGAGGAGATAATATAGAAGACGTACTACTCCATCACGAGAGTTGGAATAAACAAATTTAATAACGGTAGAAAACAGTTGATTTAATTGTATAAAGTAGTAATAGTTTCGAGTCTGACTTATGTTTGTGAAACATGGTGTAGGGTCCTTAATTATGCAAAACAACGGCAAATGTTCGAGAGGGTGCAAAGAATGTGCTTGATGAGATTAAGTGGAACATAAAGGACGATATCAAGTGTTGCGCTTAATGTACTGGTGGGAGCCTTACCAGTAGATATGTGTATATAGAAATGGGTTCTCCGAGTGGTTATGCGTGAGAGGGAAAAATAGTTTTGTAAGGGAAAGTATTGACATCGAATGAAAAAGGGTGGAAAAGGTAGATTACAGAAGCATTGCTCATGGCCAGTCAAATACATTGAGAGGTATCTTAGAGAGGGAGGCCTCTCTACATCTTCTTGCCAGATGTACACTTAGCATAGAAAAATCGTAAATGGTTTCGACTAGGACCAATGAAATATTTGGTTCCAGATTTTTTTAATGTTCAAAGTATATTTAACTAAAAATTATTATAATCATGATTCGCAGAGCTAGAAATCATTTGGGTGATTGTATTAAATTTTCAGTCATATTAGGTGATAAATTTTCCGTTATTAAGATAAAAGAGTTGACTGGAGAATTTTCCCTTCGCGTATTACTTTCATCGCACGTTCCTTTTTTGTATCTTCTTGTTTTGATACATCTCTTTTATTAAATTTATTAATTTCCCTACTAAGATCGTAGTTTATTCATGGAATCAATATGATTTAGGAACTTTTACGTTCAACTTGGCCAGTAATCCAGAGATATTTGCCACCCCTCATTCCTGGGGGTGCTACCATGAATTATATATACTACGGAATGCTGTGGTTTATTTGCCTAACTCCTTTTATGAGACGCCTACACTAAATATTATTCCAGCCATCGCACTATTTAAGATTTTATGTCTAATTAAAAATTTAGTATTAGCCATTTCTGATATAACATAGGCAGGGAATGAAACATTTTTGCGGTTGTGTCGCCTCCGTATAATTGATTCATTTCATCGAAACAATATCTGTTGCATACTTGCGTTGACTACCAAGTAGTTTTGAATCATTTTCTCCGTCATCATATTTTGTTATTATTTTGTGGGATAATCTGCTTATAATTTTAAATTATATTTATTTTATTTTAAGTAATTTCATGATATAATAAATGTCTTTTTACAACTATTTTTTATAATGCTTTTCTTATTCTCGTTTATTATATGTATTAATTATAGAAGCTACTTTGCATTGAATATCTTACTCGGAATGTTATATCAATACAATTGTATTCTGACATTCTTGGCGTATTTTTAATGTGTTCAGACCTTGATGATCAATATTTGATCTAATAAACTCTCACTGACTTGGAACAAATTAAATGGAGATGAGACAATCGTATAAAATTGACACTTTAATCTTACTTCTTTAATAATCTTTAGCACGTTTCATATTAACAGTACTTACGTTTCTGTTCATTGTTGAAAATGGTGAATTAAAACATCTCTGGTTTTCTTCCCTACTAAACACAAGCAGATAAAGGTTGAAATAATCTAGTGTTGTTTTATATAAATGTTCGTGTTTTATATAAATTCCTTGTCCGCGACCCAAAATTAACTGATAAAACATGTTAGTGAGGTGCATAAAACTATGTAAATTTCATTTATGGCTCTCTCTGTCTATCCTATTTGTTTGTTTGACATTTTGATGCAGTACTCTCCTCTTACATGACGAAGTTTACGAATAAGGAACTAGAACATACTTTTAAAATATACTCGGCATCGTATGATATGATAATAATCAACTCAGCAGCGGATGAAATTGAAACCATATGTCCTATTAATGTTTTGGACAAGAAAAATGAAGCACAGAAACTTGACCACGTTCTTCGAAACACGAACTGAGAGTATATTCAGAGTAATTTAAACAACATGCGACTTCTTCTCATTCCTGGAGATGTAGCTCATATGCTCCGAATTACTAACCCTGCAATATTCTCACGACGAAGCGCACAGATAATCTGTGTATGGCTTCCAAACTCAAGGAACAAGACTTACATCTCATATGTGGTTTTCTTTCTATGAACGAGATGTTTTGATGTAGCATCTAGTTATGTTATTATCATGAGAATTATAATAACAGTTTTACAATTGTCTCTTTATCCATTATTTTGTACATGTGAATTAACTTTTCCGACTCCTTGACTCCTTGAGCGTTTATAATAACCCTTAGTTTTGATTTTAGTTATCTGCTGGATGTGGCATTCTAAAATATTGAATAGATAATTACGTTAATTGAAGATATGAATTACGAATCCGTTTTTTTTAAGTTTTATGTTAAAGTGAACATAACTGTCAAATTGTTTACGTATTTAAGATCAAACTTGCAGGTTTTAAGGAGAGTTTATTAAGGAATGGACAAAGTAGGTGTGATATAGGGTTCTTAATGTTGATAGGAATCTATGAACATTAAGTTGACATTTCCAAAAACTTCGCCAATGTACTTACATTTGGATATCTACTCGTCTTCAGTGGGTTCTTAGTTCTAAGTAAGGACCCTTGCACAAATAGCATACCAAAAAAATCAGAACTACGCGATCTTTTGCAAGGTGAAATGATTATTTGTACTTCACTATATTGACAACAATACAGTGATCACCTTGCTCAAGTACTGAATTTAAGATAAATTCCACTACAAGCTTTCTAGACAGTTTAACTTCACAAATTTGATCATATTCACAAATTACTTGCGTAAAGAAACTTGGAATGACGTTACCAACTGCCAAAACACCAGTGAAAAATTCAGTATATTTTCTGTTCAATATCTTAAAATATTGCAACATTCGCTTTCCCATAAAATGTAAGTTTATAAAAAGAGAGAATACAATATATGGCTCAAGGGCATCAACAGATCGTATTTCTTTAAAACCAAACGCCGTTGATATTATCTTTCAAAACTCTATAACCAACCGCCCGAATTTCATGTTTAATTCCGGAAATATAAGACTATCCTTCGAAAAGTTATCTTTGTGGGTAAAAATATGAAAATTGACAGAAAGATGTCAAAACAGTTATACAACCGGACAAATTCTGTTTTCAAAATTGCATTCCTTTGACTTTCGTGGGCTTGCACATCGGTGTCTAACTTTCTATTTAAAGTAGGTTTAAGATGTTCGTATTTAAAGCAGTAAATCTTAAATGGGAGATAGACATCAACAGGTTGAAATATTCCATGCTAAATAAAAAATAATTAAGAAACAAAGTCACTTGCGGAGATCCCCAAAGTTCAATTCTTGACTCTTTACTCTTTTTGTTGTATGTGAATGACATGTCATCCTCCACATCAGACTGCAAAATGATTCTTTTTGCTGACGACACTATTTTACTATTAAACACGTCAACACTGAAAACGTTTTGTGTCACTTCTCGTCTCGGTATCGTGCAAATCGTCTCATTGTAATAACTGACTAAACAGTGACTATGTCATATAACAATAATATCACAAAATTAGTACTCGAGGTATCTCTTTAGTTAAACGGAACACTATTAATAACTTTTATGAAAACAAAAATTAATAACCTCCATATTCAAATGGAATTGTTGCATTGATAATCTAAATTCAAAATTAAGCAAATTGTGTTTCGCATTCCGAATCTTACTTAACGTAGTTAGTCCACATATTTCCCGTTGTATTTTGCAAACGTTCACTGAAATTTACGGTTCGGTTTTATCTTTTGGGGTAATTCTGGTCAGAGCATCCAAACTTTCAGAATTCAAAAGAAGATTGTTCGGATAATTTGTAAATCTAACCCTAGAAATTCTTGTAATCCTTTATTTAAGGATTAAATATTTTAACATTTCCCTGCATTTATATTTATGGAAACGGTTATGTTTGTTCACACCGAATTTCCAAAGATCACCCTTGTTTCATATGAAACTGTCTTGTTCACGAATACGATGCAATATGCATTATTTTTATAGTCCTAGAGTGTCAACAAATCTTTGCCAAAAAGGTCCATATAAGTCGGGAATTGTTCTATTTAATGATATCCCCAAAGACGGTAAAAATATTTTAAATTGAATCTATTCAAATCCGCGGTTTGAAGCTACCTGCACCATTGCTTGTGCAATGTAAAATAATTAATTGATTTTTGTAAAAGTTGAAATGGGTTTCTTTTTTCCCATAAAATGATAATTTTTTAAATTATCTTTTAAACATTTACGACGTCGATTCATATTCTATTTTATCGTTTTGTATTTTATCACACCATTGAATGTAGTACTTTAAGATGAATGATTCAATTACAAAGCTATTTTCCCGCATGCTATTATTGTTTCTTATCATTGATGTAAGTTTTGTTTTGTACATTAATTTGATTGTGGACAATCATTCTGCAGCCACAACCTTGCCCAGGTTTTATCCGGTTTTCCTTCGGGTGCGGGTAAATTTTATATAGGGGCTCTTTAGGCTCTTACCTAGGGGCGGCGATCTATTGTAATAATTAATGTCGAATTTAGAGTTATTTTAATAGTTACTATTTATAAACAACCTTTTCTGAATAATCTTTAGTCTGATTATACTTGTGAACTTACTCTTTTGTGTTTTATTTAATACAAATTTGTTGTATTCTTTTGTTAATATAACACGTGACTAATTATTTTTATTCTCATCCTAGGAGGGTGCTTGAATTTTGAATCCAGCTTAGGACCCCTGATCTAAATTGATGGGATGGTTCCTTGCTTTCTTCCGGAAAGTCAATTTGCTTATTGTCCTCCACGTGGTTGCAGCTTATAGCTGATTTTTTCCAATAAATTTATGAAATGCAGTATCCGAGAGCACGATATTTAACAATTTTTCATTAAAAAGCTCCCTGCAGTGGACTTGTAAAAATATATAACATCCCATAAGAGGACATGAAATAAATTGTAAATTTCCTGTTTAGTGCTGTAAGGAAATATGAGTCAAAATCTAAGTCAGTGAGCTTTGTTTAATAAATAAATAAACAATTTTTATCGGAACACTTTCAAATTTAGTATTACCACGTGGGGGTAATAAACTAATTTACTTTCCGCAAAAAAGCAAGGGACCATCCCATCAATTCCGATTAAGGACCCAAGGACAGTGATGGATTTAATATAAGAAAGAAGTGATTTAACGAATACGTGCAGTTTTCAATTTGTTATTTACAAAATAACGTGTAGCTATTAAATGTAATAAAAATTGAGATAAATAATAACAAAAGAATTAATGACATTCTCGCCTATGTATAAATCCGCTACTACCCGATGGAAAGCCGCAGAAAACTCGGGTCAGGTTGGGTCGGCAAAGACGATCAAGACGAATTGTTGGAAATTCAGAGAAAAATCTTATTTTAGTCCGTTGAACCTCTGAATCCGGAACCTACTTATGAAGCATCCCTTGAAATTTGGATTGAGTAAGCGGACCACTGATCCTCGGAGACAGAATCTGTGCGGCAAGGTCTTTGAGCGCTATCTTCCATCGCGTGGTGCGGGACACTGCGAGGCGCCGAGGGTTTCTGGAGTCCCCGCGCGTCGCCACTGCGTCCGTTGTCGCAACCAGGAACACGTGGGCTTATCTGGCACAGCCGTACACGACATGCCGGCGCCAGACTACGCCGGTTTCCCAGTAGCCGAGAACGAGGATCCGATCTGGGAGCGATGAAGGCGGACTTACTCCCACTAATAAGCTACGGTTATGAGTCCCACTGAAATTCAGGGACAGATCCTGTGCGATATCCAAAATAACTTCTGAATAATCAACTTTATTTCGGTATGCAATTATTTGCTCCATGCTCTGTTGTGGAATGTAACAATATTATCTTCATTTTTCCCGCACTTTATGGTTAATTGCTTTGAAGTCTAAACAAACATTAGTTGTTATGCCAACATTTCGATATGTCTTCCTCTTTCACATCTTCATCCAAGTTTAACTTTTTTGTATTCAATATTCATGTTTCTACTATACGTTTGTTGGTATGAAAATCCTTCTATTGGAAGTAAGATGTTGGGGGAAATCACTCTTTTATTTATTTATTTATTTATTTATTTGTTGTGTTGTGGAATGATGAAGCGTATGTATAAAGTATTAAGAGGTGGTTTCAGTTATGCTGGATTCTTACCTGGACCGGTGCGGTTCCACCGATTAATTTCTTACGATAAGACAAATGATCGAAAATGCTATCAGTTGGACATAAATTTGTAAATGATTGCTGACTTTTACGAGCATTAGAAAGGATAAGATGGAATTATCTGTTAGAAATCGTTCAGTAATACAGATTCCAAGAAAATCAATCAAATTAATTAAAATATTCCAGGTTATCTCCCCTTGAAAAAATTCAATAGAGTTACAGTAAGTGAAGCCTTTTAGATGTAGTCTGGGGCAAGGCAGGATCATTCACTGTACAAACTTTGTTGTGTATAGTGTGGTATTTCATTGTTCAAGAAATCTTTTATGGCTTGATATTAAATTAGTTAATCCAATCTAGCATTTACCGATTATGTAGTATTTCCGAAGTTACGATGCACCGAGACAAAATACGGAAAGTTTCACTTCTGAAATCATCACTAAAAAGAAACAAAAATAAAATGTACCATATGGATCTGGGACATGAACTATGTACAATATTGATAAAGACAGGTGCTGATGTTAATTGAGTAAAGAAAAATTAATCCGCTAAATATATGGTCCTGTCTGGCACGACGATCTTTGGAGATAGAAAACTAACACTGAAATAGATGGTATATAATGGTATATAATTTTTTTCAGCGTGTTTCTCGACTCAGTGATGTGCACAATCATATTTTTTTGTACATGCCATGCTACATCACATCAAAAATAGAAAATATCATCTAGCTTTCCCTGTACGAATAACATTGGACAGCAAATTACAATGGTATAATCGTTACCTGGAAGAAGCGATATTACTGGGACGAAGATCCTAATGAAAATAAGTGGGTCAAACCTCTAGCGAGAGGAATTAGTCTATTGATATAAAACACACGAACAATAAAATTAATACGTAATATCATCATGCGCTATAAAAAGTTGCTTTTTTCGCAAATTTTTTTCCATCAATTTTAAATGTCATTTATTTTTAATTTTATTTTGTTTACTTCGAAAATTTATGTTGATTTGGGAATACTTCTAGACTTGAAAGAAAAAAGTGATCAAAAATAGTACTCGAATAAAAACTGGTGGGCTGTGTTCAAAGAAAGGGTGACGAAAGAATGCCCTAATATATCTGTGCTCATACGGATGTTGGCGTTTCAAGAAGGGAAAGACCAAGAATAATATAGATACATGATGTAAAGACATCTAAAAAATAATGAAAGTCAATAGCACGTGGAATGTATCATATGTGGAAAGAATACAAGTGAATCAATGAGGAAAATAAAACCCATGTCTGGTTGTAGACCTGAGAGATAAGGAAATAAATATGAAGAGATGGCGGAATGGAGAGTGTTGATATTTAAAAGTTGTATGTGATAATATTTATAATTCAGTTACGCACTAGGGAGAGCCAACATGACTCTTCCCGTGTGTGGGACTCGCCGAATGACTCAACCATACCCACTAAAAACCCTCCTGAATTACAACATACCAAAAATCTCAAAACATTGAGGACAAAAAATTAGGGGAGGGGGACAAAGAGAAAGGAAGGAGCACAAGTAAGTGGAAGGAATGTCAGACTCAGCTCGAGGCCCCGTGTTTGCCAAGCACGTACTTACTAGATGTAAGTTCCCTGGGGGCGATCTCTTTATAGATCAGCCAGAATGGTTATATATTTCTTATAACTAACTTCACTTTAAAAAATTTGGACTTACGTTATAGGTATTTTGAAGTTTGATAGATGTGTAGGAATTAATACATATGTTTTAAGTATGATTATTGATACTTTAAAAAATAAAATAATAAAGTCGACGTCAGACTCTTTGCGCAGATTTGTATGTTTACGTGAACTGAGTTAGTAAAAAAATTTATTTCAAGAATTTTGGACTTCTGCGTATTGCTAAACATGTTTCTCTTTGTTGCTACACAAGATAGGAGTAATTCAGCGAAATGGTACCAGATATCACTTTCCAAAACCTGCTGATCTATTTATAGATCGCTGGGCGCACTGCGCTTCGGGTATGGGGAACTTGAGAAGCATTGCTGCTCGCAGCTGACGTACGTAGAAAAGAGTCATTGGGCGGTTGTTATGCGCTCTTTGTTCCGATATAGTGTATGTTCTGTGAGAACATTTCCGTGTAAATATATACGAGAAGACCTCTTTTATTTGCATCTCATTTGCATTGGTAAGGTCACTTTGTTTTACTATTCGCAATGACGGACGATGACGAAGTTACTGATGATGCGTTGGTTTACTCGACTGAAAACGATGTTCTAGGTCCTCCACTAGTGCACAAAATGAAAAGGAACTGTAGGAAGAAATGTGTCCTTCCTACAACATATATACACATCTTCTTCACTCGACTTCTCCCCCAAGTAAATGCTCATGCCCCATCAACCAGCTCGCACGCATAAAAGTAGTTGATGATTCAGGAACACAGTTTCCATACCGTTCCTACGAATACAACTCCCTACGCATCACAAATGCACGTCACTTTTGATACAAGTTGAGGCCAACGACTTCTACGTATTCAACACAAATCAAAAGCTCTCGCCATGTTTGTTTATTTATTGAACTCTCACGGCATGGCCTCCCTGTACACAAGTATCTCAAGCCATGACATTTCCATGGCCGGAAAACCTCCAAAGCACCTCCATAGTGCCTGCCGCTCTAATCCACGATCAGTTCTATGGAAAACATTGCGGACGAAAACATACAGGAGCCGCCACGGTAAATAAATACCCTATAACGGCACCCGCAAAACTACTCCCTTTAAGGGCGAATTAAGTTTAATATGACTCAGATGCTCAGATATCTCTGTCTCAAGAAGCTTCCCTAGGCAACGCAAACATTCATTCCAGCTATCATTCCTGCGCTAACAAGTCGTGTCATACGTGCTACATATATGTCCAATTTCTCATCTCGACGAGCATAGACAATTCTCAGCTCCGAGATTATTCAAGCGTCAAGCTTTGCTACAATACGCATTTCCACGACTTGGAACGCGTATACAGAATAATACGATACGCCGAATGTGAGCCGAGCTCCGTCAGACATTCCATTCGAGATTTCGCCGACGCGAAGATCTCCAAGCGTCGACGCCAACTGCCGAGGATCTTCACCCCCGGAACGGCGCGACTACCGAACCCGGAAACTACAAGACTCGACGCCAAAGTCTCCCACGTCTAGTATCTACAAACAGGAGAACACTGGACCGCCGCTGCTGAACGCCACGTCTCCACCAGCGCACGTGAGACCCACAGTTCACGGAGACCACACGATTCACAGTCAGTCGTTTGACGTCACATCTTCAGGTTTACGTAAGAAATAAAGAAACTTACTCAAACTAACCTGCATTTCCAAACATTTATTTATGTTGGTGAGCGAGGAGGATCTTATCAATCGGAGTCGATACTAATATCTTCCACCTTACCACAACAGAACCATAAATTAGTTTATTGTCCTCCACGTGGTCATACGCAGTTTGTACTGTTTTTGACAATAAATTTATTATTATTATTTATGTACTATAGCTACGTTCGATAAGTTATGTGCGAGCGGATTTACTTATTCATTTTTGAGTATGTTTTTCGGACTATTTGTAGAAAAACTAAGTAAAGCGAAATAAACTCATAGCGAACATAACTCTCACAAAAATCGAACCTGGTTTACACAACACTAGGGGGTAAGCAAAAATCTGGCACCCGCGACACTTAAAATAAACTGATAAAACTGAAGGTTTTGACTCTATTACAACAAACGGAGATGACCCTGCATTATGAGGACATTTTGGAAGATATTTTATTAGAGTCTGTTTACTATGCAACTGCATCAGAGAATTGCCGAGATTGTACTTTCGATTCTAATGAACATGGATTATTTCTCGGAATTCTTCACGTTTATGAATCATTTCAGCGGTTTGGGATTTTCAAACAGAATTTCTCAGTCAACAAAATGATCGTCTCAATAGGCAAAAATAATTCATGAAAGGGAAACTGATTAGATTGGCTTACAAGCCATGGCTTCCTTGTAGAATTTTCCGGATGATATCGCTAAAAATTTGATTTTCATTGTGAAAGAGGCAGAACATGCTTGTAAGTGTATTGATAGCATGAAAGATTTACGTATGTTCGTTGACGTATGCGATACACCTCTTTGACATCTCAAAGAAATGTGCATTTATAAATGCGCTTCAATGGAATGGACCATTATGTAGAGAAAAAGAAGGGTCAAAGACGCTGCCAATTTCTAAACAGTCCGGGATGATCATTGACATTCTGTCAAAATGCAATGTTACTGTGTCAATAATGTTTTGAGCAAGACCACATCTTGTAGAAAGATGTATCTTGTTTTCTTTAGAAAGGGAAATGAAGTTTTATAACAATACAGAGCATTATTTATAATCAGTTTTGTGTGTTGCGTGTTGCATACTCAATGTATCATGAATCTGTCCAGCGATCTATTTATAGATCGGCTTATTATCGATAAACGAAATGTAAAAATTACTTTTTGTAGTCATTTTTATCGTCATACAACCTCCTATGACTAACTGTAGAGATAATAAGCGAATTAAGGATTTAAAAATTTGGACGTTAATGGGTTAACTATGTACCTTGTAAACATTTTTAGTTCGGTCAAAGATCGACAATGATTATGTATGCATTGATCCACCTCTCATCGTGGGTTAGGTATCCCTTATAAAGTATTGTACGAAATCTAACTACACAAAAGTAAATTATTTTACAAGTTCGACCATATTTTTTTTCATCATGTAATTTAAACTTGTTACCGAGTTGACGTTCAATTTACATTCAATTAAGCTTTTGCTACATCAACTCTTTTGATCCCTTGTAAGTTACGTAGAGTAAAAGTCTATAAAATGTTCGTGCTGTTGGATCCTAAACTTCTAGCCATATTCTTCACTAGGAGATACGTACTCGACGAGCAACCTGTTAATTAATGCAAATTGTAATGGAATAGTGCAGACACGAACTCGAACCATGTACGCCAACATTTAAGAACATCTCTCGCACTTTAGAGAACTTGCACTGCCTAGTCTTGCTGGAGCTATTTCAAACTTACGATATGTTCGGCTTCTAACTTGTTAACATGGGAACTTAATAGACAACGGGACTCATGTTTCCTAAGAGAAGAGAAAATATGATTATTGTTTGATTTATCTGGACAGGAATTCTTTTCATATCTTTTTTTTTTTTTTTTTTGCTGACTTCGGCGAACTTTTCGACGTTGATTTGTTGTCAGAGATGTAGCTAAAACACACTCTCTAGTACACAATAACTTGGCAGTAAATATTATTACAAATTCTTAAAAGAACCCCATAATGTCATTGAAAGCTTACAAACAATATTTTTTTAAGACAATTATGTTTAAATTTAACTTTGATGAACACGGATTTGATAGAGTATTGAAATTATTTGTAAATGAATCATTGTGTAGAAAAAGGGTCCTGTATCGATGTGAATAGATATCTTTTTACAGGAATTAGTTTGGATAAGTTCACCTTTCGTCTACTAATTTGAGTTTGCTTTAATTTTAATTAATGTGGTAACTGAGACTGTACTTCCTCGAAATAAAACTTCTTTAAAGTGTACGATAAGGTTGTTAAGTATTTGGATCATAAAGAATTACACACTATTCATACAACCAACGTTTATTTTTTGTCCTTCCTCACAGTTACATTATCATGCATACACATTTCACTCAATGTCCATCGCCCGTCCATTACCGTGTTAACTGACAGTAAACGTGAACAGTATGAATAGTGTTTTATTGTCTGTGGCTTGAATACTCGAAGATCTTTATAGTATACGATAAATGGGGTCAACAAAAATATGAACTTAATTACTTTAAAATATGAAAATAGAACGTAGCCTCAGTGTATGATACGTGGCAAGCAAGTAAGCAGACTCCGTGCGCTTGCTTACCTACCTCCTCCCCTACGACATCCCTTGTGCCTTCGAAGCGCAGTCATGCCATTCCCCGTGCTCAAAAGCCTCTCGACCCCCGCTCGTTGTCGGGTGTTATCTGCGCCATTTTGCCAGCGCCGCCGCTTGTAGAAAGCATCGTATAATAGAGGCGGCGCTCTCGGGGGTTTGGGGGCGACCGGGGCGAAGGCGAACCGGCGACTGTCGCACGCGCGTCCGCCGCAGCCTCCGCCTCCGCCTCCGACGCCGGTTTTTCCTCCGCCGTGGAAATGTGTGAACCGTGTCCGGACCGGCTTTGCCATTTGTCCGGCTAATGGCAAGAATATGGGCGGGTCTTTCCGGCGTCCACTCCAATCCGATCGACTTTTGTCCCGGGACAAATCCTATTTGCGTGCGGCGGCGGCGGAGGCGACGGAGCGAGCGGAGAAGGAAGCAGCAACCCCCTGAGTGCCCGCCGATGCAATTAGGACTCCCGTCGCCGGAGTTGGCGCCGGAGGCGACGACGCAGGTGGCGGCGAGGGCAGGGAGCTGGTGCGTAAGTAGCGGACGATACGTCAACGGTGGTTGCTGCTGCGGCGGTGGACGGGGGTTGGATGCGAATGTATGGCGTGTGCTCGATGGTGTGGTTGAGTGAAGGCGGGATTGCCGTCGAGAAGAGGGTGGGGGTTAATCTCGAAAGGGTGAAGGGTGTCTAGCATACGACTCTGTTTTACTTTGTTGTGTGAGAATTGAGTTAAACCGAGTTGCTGTGCTTAAAAGCATGATCGAGAAGACATGTGAACCGTTGTGTTACCTAGTACGCCTGAGATTCACCTTCAGTTCGTGTAGATCCCACTTTATTGATAAAGACTGATGACTACATATTCAATAGGCAGATAACACTGTGACGCATTTATTAAATTTTTGTAAATTTTTTCCTTCCCTTAGAATTATTTTACTAACAGAAATTAACGAGGTAAAAATGTCATACGCCTCTAAATTTGGACGTGGTTATCTAATACACATTACAAAATATTTACTTAATTAGCTAACAAACTCAGATGACAGTTGGCTTCAAATGTACAAGGCGATTGGAACAATTCCTGTACATTTATGTAGATTAATATTCTTTTCAAACGTATTAGATCAAATATATTCCTTAATGTTTCCACTTCTTCTTGGCTCTGTCCAACAATGTAAAAAATATTTTATCTCGATATTTGTATACTGAGTTCATAGTTTCTTGTAGTACTAGGCCTAATATTAACCAGGTATTATGAGTAATATTTATATCATTTTCGCTGTTGACTTGATCGCATAAGATTTGTCGTTCGTCAAATTTTTATGTTAACCACGACTGAATCCCAGGTAATTGGAATAAAAAATTGATAATATTTTGATTTAAAAGATGTATCATGTTACTCTGGCCTTCATTTCTAATTGGGAGAAGAAATAAATTTGTGGAGGAAATATTTTCCAACAAATAAACAATCGTTTCAATCAACACTTTTTATCTCTTAACATGTTTTTTTAAAGATAACGTGGGGCTGTAATAAACGAAATGTTATTAAACAAAATGTATATATTTGGAACATATATTTTACCTTTTTTTGTCTATTCTTATACAAACAGTTTTCGCATGTTCATATCATTTGTATAAAATTTTTATGTTTAATGTATGCAACATTTTCTGTAACTAATTCAAAAATATTTAATATACGTGATATTAATTACATTAAGGTACGTATGTCTGTTATTTCCATCATTACATACGTACAAGTGTAAACTCGCGTAATATTGAGAAACTCCATGGTATTAAATAACGGCATAAGAACTATAGTTAGATTGGATATTGAGAGAAGAGTGGTAAACTAAAAAAGAAACGTTTTTTAAAACTAAAAATTTCGAGAGATACTTCATCTTCCATCCGAAATGCATAAAGACAAAAAGTAAATGTTCCTCTCCGAAATCAGTATACCGGAGCGGTCTTCGCAATATATTGCCGTGAAAAGAGATTGGCAGTGCACAGCGAACATCTCTAACGTTGAATAATTCAGAAGCAGAGTCATTCCGGCGCCAGCGGGGAAGGATTGCGCTTCGCAGGGAGCTTCGTTGACACCGCTATCGCCGACGCGCCATTGGTGGGGAAAGGGTTAGCAACGTGAAGAGGCGGTTGGGGTTGGGGCAGGGGGGGGGGAGGAGGCGCAACTGACTCGTAGGGTGATCGCAACGGCGACGCTTTTTGCGCACCGCTGTCCTCCGTTCCGCGCGCTGTCCTGTCGCAACCCGCGTGGCAGCGGGGTGCTGCGTTTAAATCAAATATGTGGTCGTTCCGCGCCGCACTGCCGCCCCCGACACTGCCACCCCCGTTGCCTACACCGCGAGCTCTTGCCCGCGCCCTATCGCGCGACGCGCCCTAAATTTATCGGTCGACATTTTATTTTCGCCGGCCAATTAATTCAGCGCGGCGGATGAGCGTAGGCCGCGCCGCATCCATCTGCGCCGCGCCCCGCCCCCACGCCTCGGCCGCTCATAACGTGTGCCCGGGCGGGGGCGGCGGCGCGGCGGGCAGACGGACGGGGGCAGCAGCATCGGCGGCGGCGGTGGCTGTCGCGCTGATTAACGAGCTCGCCTCGCGAGCGGCGCGATACAGCGTCCGGGGGCGGCGTCAGCCGTCCACTGCTCATCCCCCATGTCCCTTCTCCCACTCGCGTCTCTGCTGGGCGGGCGCGCTCAATTAGCGGGCGGGGTGGAGAGAGGGGTGGTGTCCCGTCCGTCAGTCAGCCGCGTCGCCAGTCTGCACCCCTCCCGCCCACGCCCGTCAAGCGGTATTCTCTCTTGTTTGCGTACGCGATCCATCCATCGCGGATGTTACGTCTGCGGCGCTGGTGGCGAGCATCGACGCCGCCGCCGCCGCGGAGGATGACTTGCTTATCACAATACGAGTTACCTGAGACGACAATTCACATCGGCTTGAATCAATTAAATC
Source organism: Laupala kohalensis (assembly GCA_002313205.1). Taxonomy (NCBI): domain Eukaryota; kingdom Metazoa; phylum Arthropoda; class Insecta; order Orthoptera; family Trigonidiidae; genus Laupala; species Laupala kohalensis. The sequence goes on along the minus strand of NNCF01126031.1, from coordinate 896,948 downwards.
GAGAGAACACCTCTTGTATGCAAGTCTGTGAACATCTTAATCTTATCTTCAGCAAAAAAGAATTGGTTTCACTACAGGGATGAGTTAAGCTAATACGAGCCGGGAACTGATATTTTTGTTCAACGTTTCATTAAATCTGTTACTTTCTGCAGACAACATTATGGTTTCTCTTGCCTAGTTCTTTCCTTAACCACATTCTTTCACTCCGAAAGCAGGACCTATGAACTTGGTGACTACTCCAGCTTACGAGGTTGCATTTCCTCAGTCTACAAGACAGTCCCTGGTTGGAAGTACATCACTCAGAAACTCGCCATTATTTTTCTCTCTTCAAATGAATTTTTCTTATTTTTTCAAGTTTTGTTCATCTGGCGGTGATCGTGAGCGAGCGAGAGTGATGTTTTCCACTTCAATTTTCTATATTTTATCATTCGATCATCTTGTGATGATCACCCGAAATTCGGATCATATTTGTTAACAATGGCTCGTATCCGGAACATATTCCAACTCCTCCTCAATTACATTGGAACAGATAAATAAAAGATTCAAAGAAAGAGTTGAGATGACCAAACATTAATATTATACCAGTAATTAAGAGTTTAGATCATTAGGGGAAAAAATGGTAAACTAACTTGGTAAACGGTTGAGTGTGTTGTGTGAGTGGAGGCATTTATGGATATACAAGTATATTGTTTAGTGGACGAATGCATGGAGTACGAAAGGGACAAAATGGGTGGTTAAATAGGATTTAATATATGTATAAACCCTGAGTAAGAAAATAAATTTTCCGAAACGTTGGCGAATGCAAACTTTTTATTCGTTATGTCTTGGGAACAATATTGGTATATTAAGTTGTCAATGACTTTGATATTGTGTGAGTGTATATAAGCTGTACTAACTCTTATTAGTGTGTATGAACTGCATCTTGTGATACTGGAGTTCAACTGTTGACCACGATGAAAACATTATTCAAACAAATTTCGTAAACAGTATGAAAACTATGGATTCTTGACGGTTAAAATTTTGAAACTACATTGTTTCGACAATTATCAAAAGTACGAAAATCAGTGAACTCATACTTAACATCTCAATCCCAATGTATCTAAATGTATCTTAATTCACAAATATAGTATGTACTTTTAATGCATCGAAATGTATTTTTAATCATAAATATAGGAATGAATCGTTGATGGACACTAATCAACAATTGGTTCATGTTTATATTGATAGCCTTGAACAGCGTTTCCTAAATGGTGTTTCGTGGAAGAGTCAAACGTAATTTTATTATTTTAAGAAACACTAAAAACGGTGCATTATTTACACGAAATAGTTTCAAAATAATATTAGTCTTTCTTTTCAAGTCAAATAAAATAAATTCTAAGTCGAAAATTAGTTTAATAATGAGTTATTGATTGATTTGTTTTTTGTGGGGGTTCCACCAAAAGAAAGTCTATCATTTTTAGGGTTCAAACAAATTGGGAACCGCAGATCTTGAAACCAATTATTTCAAAGAGACGAATCATCCTACATCGTAATATCCACACCCTCTTAATCTCCGTTTCAGTTTGTAGACGCGCGTTGAAACGAAGTTGAGCTGCAGGCATTAGTCGCTTGGGCCGTAAGAGTGTCGCTCGCTTCGCGAAGCGATGATGCGGCGTCTGCAGGGAAGTAGAGAGAGGAGACGGCGTGTGCCGCTGCGGCCACGAATAGCGCAGACGGCGGGCGGCGGGATGAGAGACAATAGCTATGCTTCTTGTTTACGAGCTTTCAGATTCCCCCCGGCACCTTCCGGGACCATCACAGACGGAGCGAAGCACAACGGATACTCAGAAAATCAAAAAACTCTTAATCCTCTCTATTTCCTATGTCCTGGATACTTCTTTGGATACCTCACTGCAATCAAATATCCAGTTTCAGGACTGCAGAAATTGGTTCCGTCGATCTTTACTATAACTCATCCAGGGGAAGTGTAATGCAATACTATTTTCTTATTCTGAAAATTATGCGATCATTTTGTCCACTCTTCGACCCATTCGTAGAAACTGCGAAGAGATAGTATAACCACAAACTGGAGAAAGAAGATGGAACTGGGCATGACACCATGATGATTCCCCAAAACGACAGCTGTCTTCAAAATCTGATGCAGTAATTTACCAATATTATTCGATACTACCTTTTAAATGTTGACAAACCTAAACACCTGTTTCTAAGTCTTTGAGGAACACATATGTCACTACATTTTTAGAGGAAGAAAGTTTTAGAACATATCACCCGAAAAGTGAGAATTGATAGATAAAAATATTTGTATTGTGATGAAAATTCTACAATTCGAGAGGAATAAAAGACACATTTCAAGTGATGGAGCAGACTCAAGAAGGGCTATTTGAATTTTTCGGTCTAAGCTGAGATGAAATTTCAGTTATTTCATATAATACCCGTTCCGTTGTTGTTTGCTGTGCGCCAATTCCTCCAACATCCTTCCTCAAGAGGCATTTTTCTGTGAACAGTTTCCTAGCTAAGAAGAAGGCGCTCTGCCAAACACGTGGGGTTGGAGGGGGAGGAGGAGGGTCCGCCTTCGATCTGGGGGCCGCATCTGTTGCTGACGCGCATCGACCGCCACCCCCGCTTTTCCCGTCCTCCCTCTCTTACTCTCGAAGGCCTGCCTGTGCTGCCCTTCGCCGCCCGCTACTCCTCTTCTCCGCTACCGATTGTCTTGTATTGACCGCGGTGGCGGGCAGACGGCGCATCCTGCGGCTAAGTGTCGCCGGAGACGGCTGCCAGTATTCGGTGAAATTTCTCGGAAGTAGATGCTACGGACGAAACGACACGAGGGCAACAGCATCAAGTCGAGGGGAACCGAGAGCTGTGCTCGATACAATATGAAAATTGGTGCAATCCAAGAGACGCAGGGGATGGAAGAGAGAGAGGAGAAGTGTGTGGAGAGGCTACGCGTGAATGACCAGTGCGCGTGTTCAGTCATTTACAGATGAGCTGCGGCGACCCTCCCCACCTCATTAGAGCATATTCAACGTCAAATTCAGATAACTCTTCGACGTCATTCCTCGGAAGGGTAGAGGTCGTCCGCCGGAAATTGCACGCACTGCGAGGGTTTCGGTATGTGGGGCTTCGTATCGAAGAGGAGATGCAGCCGTTCGCACCCCTCTCATCACTCGCGTCTTCCCCACCCCCACCCATCGTCTCTGCAGTTGTCACTCCTCCCACCAGCTCCTGCCGTCACTGCTACTACCACCGCGGCTAAAACTGGCGATGCGCACCGTGTCTTCCTGCTTTGTTTCCGCCGCCGCCGCCGCGACCCTCGCGCGCACAAAAAAACGCGACTGCGGTGACATGACGCGTCGGCGCTGTTTGCATTCGAGCGCAAGGATTGATGCGCCCATTAGACAGCGGGCGTCGGATCCGGAGCAACGAGGACGACGCGCGACGGCAGCGTCTCACTTTCAAACTCAACGGACTTCACTGCAGCTCTCATTAGCCAAGCGTGGTTTCCTCTATTAGGCGCCTGAGCAGCGGTCGCCTTCCACTTTCGATAAGGTTGCTCACGAGATGACGACTTTTGTTATACACGACTATAGTCTTCCCTGTGTCAGAAATTGGGCACAAAATCCGTTCGTATCATCAATTTTTCTTATTTAAAAAGATTAGGAAAAAATTTTATGCGGCATGCAAGAAATGCTGTTCGATACATTTCTTGGGATTGTCTATTATTTAATAATGAATTCATTATTATAGTGAGAAGAATAGTAATGCACAAGTTAGAGAGGTATCAAGAATTAACAGAAAAAAAAATGTTGAAATGCTTTTGACTATGCAAGTAAGACGTGAAGTGGTAAAATATCAAAGCAGATGAACGTGATGGTAGCTATTGAATATCGAGATGGGATGCATGCCAGGATGAGTTAAAAAAGTACTGTATAAAATGAGTATTTGTGTAACTATCCTCTGACACAATTTGGAAATAATTTGTGCCATGCATCTATCAGATATCCACTAATACTGTTCAAGTCAAGAAAACATGGGGAAAACAAATATAATTGTATTGTTAATATTCTCTATCAATCATTTGTATTCTTATATATTTTGGAATCTATATTCCCTTAAGATCTAGAATCTAGTGCAGAAGATTCAATACTTTGGAAGTAATTTAGTGGTCGTAACCTGGAACCTAGTAGTTCAACAAAATTGTGTAAGTATAATGTAAAACCTGTATCAGAGAGTTTTGCCGAAAAAATTGTTTTGATTCTAGTGGTACGTGAAACACGCTGTATTGATATAGTGTTAGTAGGTGACTCTTCGTTTGTATGATGTGTGAATTGTATTCTACCTGGTTATAACTTCGCCCTTCATTCCTTTTAATTTTATGGTCATTCATGACTTAATCACCTGTTTACCATTTCCAAACGTATGTTCCTTGAATAGTTTGAAGATGGTGTACAGTGACCTGAACGTGTTGTGCGGGTTGCCTATCTGTAGCGTGAGTCTAGAGCAAAAAGATAATTTCATCTAGAGACATTATATTTCGATATACAGATTTTTCTTCTGAAATACTCTTAATTATCATTCAACAATCTTTACACGTTTTTAAAAATATTCATGTTGTACGCTAATGAGTAATTTCTGTCTTGAACTGAGGTTACATAATAGCCTAATTTTCTGCGAAGGTTGTTGTTTTCCAGGTTTGAAACAGTCCGAATCGGGTATTGAAAAATACTATCTATCTATCTATCTATCTATCTATCTATCTATCTATCTATATAT
>NNCF01126031.1:835764-892096 GCA_002313205.1 Laupala kohalensis | reverse complement strand
ATATATATATATAATTAAGTAGAAAAATTCGGTTAAAATTAATAGCAATATGTGTACCACTTTTTTGAAATAAGCATTTATAATATTATTGATATCAAATAAACTAAATGAAAATATAACTCCCTCACTGGTTCCACTAGATCTACAAATGCCAATTTCTCTTCCAGAACAAAATGTGAATAGTATAAATTAATTTCTTGTACCTTTACATTGCGGTTGACAGTTCACTCCTGATTCCTCCATAATTTTTTGAATGGTATATAGAATTTTATTATTTACTAATTGTGAAGCGGACGAAAATTTTGATCATTTTACGATAAAGGGGTATGTAGTAAGAGTTATGAATGAGTATTAATATAACTAGAATGAATTGATCTTCCTTATCCTTCTGTTCGCTAACTGAAGAGCCAAGCAAAATTAAAATAATAACTGAGTCTTCGACGCAATTACCATAAAGCAAGTGATCCGTCCGTCTGTCTTCGTGCGCACGTTCTCCACTCGTCGTGGCTGGTGGAGGAAAGGGGGCGGGCGTCAAAATCCTTATACGCGGGCGCGCCGTGTGCGTTGCGTTGCTTATGAATGATCGGCGCGCGCAACGAACGCAGTCGGCGCCACCGTATACGGATCGGAGAAGGCAATTAGCGGCACGTGCGCACAGGAGAACCTCCAATCCCCCACCTCCGCATTGCCCCTCTATTGTCTCCAACACTACGGGTATTTCATACTACTAATACTACTTCTACTCACGACAATCATTTCCATTTCTATCATTATCATCATCATCGTGAAAGCCTATACCTGCGTCGTTTCCATCGCGAATGTAACTATCAATCGCAGAATACTACGATCATATTACCATCATCGCCACATCAACCGACATATTTGACATTTCGTCACTTCGTCTTTCCATACCTTCGTCCCTACTAATCGCTTTCTACATTATCTTTACTACTGACTCACCATTCCTTTTTATTATTGGTTTCATCGAGTGGCCTTACTTGTTGCTCTTCGTCGAATGTGTCTCTCCATATACGAACAGCTATCAACTTTTTCATCGAATGGCTAATGGACGACGTTGTTGTCGCATGGTAGAAATTTCCTATCATGCGCCTTTGAAATGGCTGTCTACTTGTTAAGGATCTTGCCCCATTATATTGTTCCTCTTAGCAGTGTCTACGCTTGTTATAGATTTATTCGGAACTTCGTACAATCATTTTTTTTTTTTGTGTGTGTGGGGGGGGGGGCTTTACGGCTCGTCTTCTTTATTATATATTCTTAACTGTTATTATTACAAAATATGGAAGAATGTAATTCACCTTCTGAGCTATAGCATTCAGTTAATTGAACTTGAATCAAATTCTTTTAAGGCTGCATGCAAAAGTTTTCACTGGAGTTCAATTTGTAACGATATTTGTTGCATGACATCGAAAAATAAAGTTGGCCTTAATATTAATGACACCTCATATGGGCACAGCAGGCAATTCAAAGAAATCTTAGAATTACGGCGATTTCTATGATTTGAAATTCAAATTTGTTTGAACAGGAAGAAATAGCTACTTCTGCCTTTGTATAAGTAATTGAATTAGATGTGATTTATGAACGAGACAAGAATATGCGGATGCCGTAAATCTTAAATGTTGATTCGACGAACCTACGACAAGACTGTCAATTTAACAATTCACGCTTCTCTCCCTCCTGTTAACAGCATCCTAGAAATAATTAGACATTGGTGGATAATATTATAAAAGTATTGACAGGGTGACTTAGAATTCGTTCTGAAAGAAAAATAATTTTAGTAATTGATAATATTAAAGAAAAGTTATAAAACAAATTGCAATAAAATTTAATCTTAGGAAAATACAGACTAACAAAAAGTTAGTACAGAGAGATACTAACAAAAAATGAAGAAAACCGTGTAATAAAGCAATTAGTATTATTATTTCTTAAAGTATTTTTAAAATCTGGAAAAATATCCAGTAAAAGGCTGACAAATATACGTATTAATTATTGAGATATTTAATGAATGTATCCCTCGATTTTTTTTATTTTGAATATCTACTTTTGGTTAACCAAAATTTTCCATTGCCTTGTAAATTGAAAAAAACGGGGAAGATTGATTTTTTTTTTCGTTTACGCAAGCTGATTGATGTAGCTGAAGAGTTCAGTGGTCTCCAAGATCCATCCACTTAAATATCGGAACACAGTCTTAATTTATGGAATAAATGTTTGACCGAAGCCTGCCTTCCGTTTTTTAAACTAATCAGGTATATATGAGGACAAGTGATGTGGTGTGAAGGTATAAGGTTGGAAGCACTCCTATATCGAGCAGGAATAAACATTGCGCTTGAACCATGTCCTTTACAAATATCCCAGTTTTAAAAAATATTGAACAAAAATGTTTTCATTTAAAAATTGTCAACTACGCGTGACTGTAGGAGAATAAATGTTAAGTTATAAACGTAAGAATTACCTTGTATAAATACTTTTATACTTTTATTCGTTTTATTCGTCTATATATAATCATCTAAAATGCTTTCTATTGAAAAAAAGCTTTTCCAATTTATCTCATCATTTAAAAAGTTATCAATAATAGGCATTATAGGTCTCACTTACTTCTAGAATAATACTATCTTTATGGGTATTCAATCTTGATACATAGTCTTGTGAGTTATTGGTAAAATGTTTTTACTAAATATCTATGTAAAATTTATCCTCTTACATGTATTGGTCAATGGCTTTCTTGTCCTGTGATATTTTTATTCGAATGCCGATGAAAGTAAGTGGTGATAATGGGCGAATTAATTGGCTGATTAATATAAATATAAAGGTTATATCAATTCGATAAAAAAGAACACCACGACTCGTATAGTGCGAGACGTACGAAGAAAGAATTTTGTAACGATTCCTCATACACGCATTAATGGTGGTGTTAGATTGATCAAAGAGGCAGTGAAATTGCCAATTTCCGGAAAGTAGAGCAGTTTTCCTTGAAGTTCACGCTCTTATGATACGCCACGATGGAAAATTGCTTCTGGAAGAGTCACGATACAAAAAATATTTTTTTAAATACTTGGAAACAAGTCTATTCTGTGCACAACGAAAATTGCTCAGTTCAGTACCGCACGTGGACGTAGTTGAAGTATTCATAAACGTCATGCATCTACCATTAGCGTCTACGCGCCAACGTCTCTAATGAGCTCTTTTCCTTTTCCACTCTTCTTCTCCTCCGTATTGTAAGCATCACAAAAAGAAAATTCAACTTTTGCATTGGAAATAGAGAGATGAACTAAGCGACCGAAAATCGAACAACTCTCAAAGTGATGTACTAATGATACTATTTCATATTAAGAAATATTCATCTAGTCATCAGGAAAAACTCTATTTAAAGTTCGTTTTAATACGATTGAGTAATGAATTTTAATGAAAATCTATTGATGAAATTTTATATTGAGTATATTTTATGTAAAAGAAATAGTTTTATGAAAATCGTCGAAATATGTCATAACACGATTCGCATCTTGGGTGGGAAAACATCGATTTTGGAATTATATCTAATATAAAAATTATAAGAATATCATGAGAAGAGTAGCTCTCAAACGTTCTACCCGGGGGGGGGAATGTAAAAATGTGTTGAATCAGGGATTAAATGTATGAGAGTTGTTATATTTTGTGCCGATTTTTTAATCTTTATATTAGGATATATTTAACGTAACTAAAGCCTCTTTTTTTTTCGTTTTATTTTCGAAATTTTCTGTAAGAGTTTCAAACGATTTCTTTTCAGACAAGAATATTTTACATTTAGTCAGTAAGTTTTGGTATGTCAGAATGATAACGTTTTGTTTTTCGTTATTGATTCTACTATTTTTCTTTCATTATACTTTACAAGAACGTTCAGCAATCATCTTAAGAATAGGTAAAATTAAATTACAAAAACTACTATACTGGATTAATAATCAGATTTTTTTCTGTTTACTGTTACATGAATGGCGTATCGTTGTGTTAGATTTTAGAGGTAACTTTATTTTTTTCCTCGTGTTAATGTCAAAGTTGTTTCTTAATAGCATTTTCGGTTACGATTTAAAATTAAATTTAAAAAATGAAATTCGTAATATGGAACATGTAATGTGTATAAACGTAGAAAATGTGAAAGCAGATATAGAATATGTAAAGATGAAAACATCGTATCACAAAGAATTGAGAGATTTGTATTATAAGTGAACCAAGAAAAGTATTGAAGTTTAAATTTTTAGGGGATTTCTAGGCACTTGGTTTGAAAGATATAATATATTTTTCATCTAACTTTACTTGGGCGAATATAAAGTTTAACTTAAAAAATTCTTCTTTTTTAGGATACTGTTGAGGCACTTGCAAACAGAGTTTATAATAAATATACCATAAGAGTATGCGTAATTGGTAGTTTTAATCGGACATCAAAAATGATTGAATTCTTTCCAAATATTCCATTAACTTCAGAGAACTAATTAAACTGATGTAAAAACAATAAATTAAATGATGTCTTGATTGGTAAAGGTTTCTTAGTGTGTTGTATTCTCACATATTACCCCTATCACATTTACAATCATCTTTATTCTGTTGTATTATTTACGAGATCAATTTGACTTAGACAATTCCGATTCTTTAATTGACTACAAAATCTCTCATACCACGTACTCTCTCATGCACCGGCATACAACTCTCCATACATAGAGCTTCTCCTTTTGAGCGAAGTTTTTTAGACTTTCAAGGACATTTGTCCTCGGCGACGACGTCTACCAGACTGATTGTTCGGAACTGGGTACATTTTAATCAATGGCTATAAGCTGAAAAGGAATTCTGTTTTTTTTTTCTTTCTATATTGTGGATTCCAATAACCGATGATTTATACAAAAGAAGTTTCCGCTTTGTCATTAAAAATCAATTGAAAACCGATTCTGAAACTTTTATTGCTTATTTTAGTTCTTTGGGACTGTTTTTGGCAATATTTATCGGGTTCCATAAATTTACATTTTGACGCATAGTTCATGCTGTCATAGAAGCAGATCATCGACAAACTGTATAATTGAATGCAGCAAATATGAGTTTGAAGAGTATGATTCTATAGTTTTGTACTATATAGAAAATGAATCGGAAGCCCTTATTACTTTGATAGAAAAAGGTTTTCAAATATGGAAAGAAAGATTTAATAACATACACATTGGTTTGTGAAAATGTAATACATGTGCGGCAAAATAAGTAGATTTTTTTTCCATATTACAAAGTAAATTACTAGCTTCAATTCACAGCACAAATGGTAAAGAAAGTAACCAGACCTAGTTAATAAAAGAGAAGTTGAGTTATTGCGTTTTGATTTCTCAAACATATTTTTCGCTTCTAAAAGAAGAAATGTTGTCATCTAAAAAGAGCAAAAACCCAGAACCATATGAGAGTATTCAGAGGAAATTTCTTGTACGAATTGCCGTCTTTGTCAAACCTGTGTTGCTCTGAGTGTAGTAGAAGGCTCTTTCATTTCAACGAGACATAGATCAGCTCCAGAACTTCAAGAATGTGAGCTGGAATAATACATAAGAATATCGCAACAGCTACACCATATCCTTTCCCAATGCAGAAATGGCATGCGATGACGATTTCACTAAATAGTAAAACTCCTAACATAATGAGCATATTACCTTCAAAGTTTGATAAGCTATGACCAAGTTAAGACCATTAAAAATTAAAGTTTTATTTGGTTATGAAATGTATTTATTTATTAATTTTACTATTTTTTGGCGTGAAATGAGTAAATAAATGAATGCAAGCATTTCTAATCGAAATATAGTATTTATTTAGTTTCACGAACAATATTCAAACATTTCACACAAATTTTTTTGGGGTATTAAATACAAGAATATCTACCAATGAAAATGCGAAAGGTAAAATATCTAACATTTACGACAAAGGAAAGAATTTATGACTTTATTTCAAAAGCATGTAAAGCGAAATTTTACGAACATTTCGAACACGTAATGATACACATAAAGACAATACTCATAATTATACTGATGTGTATAGGTTCATATTGATCAAAATAAAAGTTACAAATGTATGTTTTCCAATTCCAGGGAGCTAGTTCATTTGTCTATTTATATAAAATGGTTTCCAGTAATATGTATTTTTTGTGCCCTCCCAATGTGTTTTTTCATGGTCCATATATCTTCTTGTTCCATCGTCGTAAAAAACTCAATTTCTTTTCTGTAGATTTTGAGGCGTAGTAAAGGAAATATTCTTGCAGAGTCGTCATAAGATGTGAAAGGGGTGGTTGATCCTTGACTAGAGGGCCAAGGGTAGGCAGGCGGGCGCCCCCGGGTGACCGATGACAGATGGGCTAGGGCCCGCGCCTGGGGACTTAGCATGGAGGCTGTAGGCTACGAGAGATGTATGAGCAGCGGCAGTAACGCCCTCAGTCATCGATCGAAGTGGCGCCAATCGATGGTGCAGTGAGACAAATCACTCTCTCCTACTCAGCAAACTATGGTTCACTTTCAAATCTAGGGGAGTCTCAGAGATTATTGTTATGCTCTCGTATAAAAATTCGTTGGTTTTTGTAAGAGAACAATAATTGTCTTGTCTCTATATTTGAGGGTATTGAACTTAAACGAATCCTTGCCCGTGCGCTTGTCCTGAAGAATCAACTGTTTATTCGTTGGTAAGATGTAACAGAAACAGATGTGGAGCCAAACCCCGTCCAAGACATTGTTTCTTCTTCATGTTTACGCAGGTATTTTTCTGACAAGAATAGACCACTAGAAAGGTTAGGAAATTTAACTCAATTATCCCTTTAGTACGGTTCTATTATGAAATTATATTTCTTCAATATATTTGTTACAAAGCGAAAACAGGATTTGAAAACCTTCTAGTGGAATAACCAAGTAACTTTTTCAGTAGTTATATGATTTAACAGTTTTATGTAAGAAACAATTCAACAAATATACTGAACAAATGAAGGAAGAACAGTTGACGGCGACAATAGTTGCCATCTCCGCCACGGGAGACGCTCGCGTAGCTTCCGCCGTCTCTCCATAAGTCAGTCCTATCACCGTAGCATCGCGGACTAAGCCGCGCCTAGCGCATGCATTAACTTGCCCCACGGATATGCTCCCATAATACTCCTAGAGATACTCTGGGCATACATTAGACGCTGCACCATCATTATTAATGCAATTGACGCGCAGGATAAAGCAGATAACGGACCACGAACTCCGCAGGAATCGCGCAGCAGGTTGCTACAGCGAATACGGCTAATGAGCCCATTTTCACCCAAGGTTTTGTTTGCTTCATGGCAGAATGAGATCCACAAGTATTACAGCATGTTTCCTCTTACCCTCATTTTTATTTCATTCGACATATTTATTTTGTATAAAAATGGAAGTAACCCTGGTAAGAGATCAAATCGAAGTATTCAGTTGGAAATATTTTCAGGTTTACATCATCTCTGATGCAAATAATAATCACCGCGGGAAAATCAATTCCTTCCTCATTAAATAACAACAAATATGAACTGCTTTGAAATTGGTTAAAATTTATTAGCATTTAATAATGAACTGCTATAAAACTAATTTTAAGCCCTAAAAATTAAAAATGATTTGGATGTTGGGTAAATACACAAGAAATAATGAGTTTTAACATTTATGACATGTTGAAAATAGAAATATGTAAACGTTTGCTCAGATATAGAAATCTCCTAGATTACGGTGACAAGGTCCCGGGTTCGAATCCCGGTCCCGTCTCCCATTTTCATCGACGTAACATGATTAATCTGTTACCTGGCGGTGAGGTTCATCGTAATCTAGGAGATTTCTATGTTTGTGAACCAGAAATGGAAAATAATACCCAAATCAAGTACTTTTAAGGGAGTCGCCTCAGATGAGGAATCTAGTCTCTACGAGACCACCTCAGAGGTCTTTGGGTTTCACAAGTTGAATGAGAATGGTAGACGGGCCCGAGAGGCGAACGGGATGGCGCAGTTGGTAGGCGCATGAGCGCGTAGAGCTCAAGGTCCCCGGGTTCGAATCCCGGTCCCGTCTCCCATTTTCATTCGACGTAACATGATTAATAGTTTGCTCAGATATTTGTGAATTGTAAAATAGTGATTAAAGTGAAAAAAGTGCAAATTTAAGAAACTTCCTTCTTTTGATAGTACACGAGGATACTCGGAAAATTGTTACAAATGTATTTTCTTCCTTGAACATGTGAATGGAATACGCAGTCATGTAACAAAACTGAGATTTTAATATGCCTTTTATAAAGAAGTTGAATTGATATGGTCATAATTTTTGAAGTTGTTAATAACCTTCCACATTGTCCGAGGTTTATATTTGATATCGGTTCGATCCTGTAACATTCAACCGGAAGCAACAATATGCATGTTATTAAAAGCAATATGTGTTTATATTCTTAAATTTTTTCAAGCATTTTACAATGTGGAAAGGAACTTCTGAGGGTGTCAATAATAATTAGTTACAATACAAAAAATAGGGTCTCCATCCTCTACCTTCATATTTAATTTTGTTTCGTAGAAAGTTCTTAATTTGAGAGGTGGAAATAGTTCTTGGGTTATATAACACCTACCTTATGTACAGCTCCTGAAAATAGACAGCGAAACTAAGTTTCATGTCGATCAGTTGGTGATTTCACTTTAAAACTTTCTCCTGAAAAGGAAAAAATGAGTAATGATGGAAAACACTCTAATAATACCCAACCACCACTTTTTTTAGTACAAATCAATGGAGGTTGAAAATATGTTAGTGAAAAACTCTGAAGCAAATGCTCTCAGCCCATGTAAGAACACATGCGACATGTACGCATATTTTTTTGTGAAAAGAAATTAATTATTTTGGCTTGTACTAGATTATCTTCTTCCCTTGACAGTCAGCAACATTGGATACTCTCCACAAAACCACCACCTAAGAAAAAGACCATAAAGCAATGTCCCCAAACACGTCACGTACAATCAAACGGGTACTCCCACCCATTTTGGGTGACTCTCTTGAACAAAGCTATCTATCAGATCTACAAGACCTGTGACACAGGTTTTTCATTGAAGTGGATCCCTATTCGTCACAACGACGCTGGGTGAATACAACAAACTTGGATCACCCACGGGAATCAAACCATTGACCACTCGTAAATGCGTTATACAACATTATTAACGTTTCTCACATTTCTTAATTCTATTACTGATTGGTTAATTTAAAAAACAAATGTGCTTTGACTGGTGACACAATATTTGATCATTTAACTGAAAACATTCCGAGAAATATTATTCACGAATTACCTTATCCTATTATATCAGTTTTCATAGGGAACATATGCGATTTCCTGCTTTCTACAATTTCCCGAGAACAGTAATTCTTGATAAGGTGAGAGAGTGGTCTTCAAGATGCCTTTCGACAAGGAATAGAAAATTAGGGATTTCATCTACTCGTGGAAGTAAAGCGAGGTAGAAATTACGTTGACTAGACCAGTGAAAGCGAGGATACCAAATATGAAGAGAATTTGAGGGAGAGGATCACGAGAACGAAGAGAGCTGTCGGGAAGCGCAGAGCTGTGGGGTTGAAGTCGAAAGGGCGACGGCAGCAACGGGAACAAGCGGCCGTTCCGTGAAGTCGGACGGTACAGCGTACATTTGCATACAGCGCCGCGCCGCTGCCCTTATCAGATGGCTACGATGATTTCACGCAATTAGGTTGAGAAGCCGTGTGCCGCAGACATGTTATAAGGGAAACGGAGCTTTTGCCAAAAGTTAAGGCTACGAAGGGAAAGGGGAGAAATGTGGTAAGAGCGGATTGAGGAGGGGGATTCTTTGGTTGTCACAGTCAAAATGAAATGGGATTGGATAGTTGCGGATGCGATTACGACGTGGTAGATTCTACGATCAAACGAGATGAATGGAATGGAGGGATGTTTATTGATGCTAGTTAAATTGGTGTAGATTCGTAAGAGGCACGTGGAAAAGAGCCGTGGACTGTGAGGAGAATACTGATACTAGTAGAATGATTAAGAGAGAGTTCTATAACTAGTCTTGCTAGAGTGAAGAACATACGAGAGGGAAAATACAGAAATGGTACATGGAGGCACCTATCCAATTATAGTGAATTTCAAGTGAAATTATTCACTTGAAAATAATGAACAGGAAATAAGAATTCGGCTTGATGAACTTTGGAATTGGCATTCTGGAGACGAGGATATGAAAGAAGAGGTCATGCAAAAGCGGAGTACGAAAGAAGCAGATGCTCCTAGTAGAAGTAAATGCAGAAGAGGAAACATGGAGCAGACACACCAATAACGGTAGAGGTGAGAATACCTGAGTCGAAAGCGGCAAAACGACAGCGCGGAAGAGTTGATGGTTGAGAGTACAAGAGGCGGAAACGAGCTTCGCCGAGTACAGACCTCAGCGTTCGCGTCGCGTTGTGCGCGAGTGGCTGCCGCGGCATTAGGCAAATAAACGTATTACTTTGCTCCGTTTAAAACTCGCTGCCTATAACTCATGCCCTTACGCTGCGTGCTTCGTGGACAAGCGGAACTCCACGAGTTCACACACCCAACCACATCACGGACACTATAAATAAGGAGATACGCCTCACGGAAATGCTGTAAACACCTCGGGGTATTTCTTTCACGCCGGAGGACTGCGATGAACAAAGATTTGTTCAAATTCCCTTGAACGATACACGACTCCCCACATGCTTCAGGAAGATTTCACGTGTTGAGAAAAAGGCATAAGGAAAGAATTATTCAACATGTTAACTCAAAAAAAGAAAAAAATATAGTCACAGCTTACCATTATAGCTCCCTCACGTCGGAAAAAAGAGTTACTTACGTTAGAAATAAAATTTTACTATTTCGTCTTCATAATGAACCAGTTCCTCAAACATTGTTTCGAAATGAAACATCATGATTCTTTAGTTTCTCTTTATACTCAACTTACATGTATCCTATGTACTTTTACATTGATCCTGGATTTTTCTTGACTAAATGTCACTGTGTCATTAATATTAACAATATATAGACTTCATTGTCAAAAAAAGCAGTTACAAACTCGTATAGAAAGTTCATACCCAGCATTACTGAACGATGTTTCGTTGCTTAGAGACTTTGAACTACCAATACGTTCCTCTAAAGATCCCGAAATTCACAAGAATGTTGTGAAATACATTCACATATAAATATGTTTATAGTCTAAAAATCAATTACAATTACGTATTGCTATGTGGAGGACAATAAACTAATTTACTCTCCGGCAGCAAGGAAGGGATCAATTCCAAGCAATGGCCCTGAGGCAGTGGCGGATTCATCATATCTACGCCCCCCTAAGATAATAAAACTATTAGGCTACATGTTATAATTCATAACTATTAACATAACTCTAAATTTTATTGAGATTAATTATTACATTTGTATTAATGCGATTGCCACTCCATGTTAGAGCTTGGAGGGCCGATATATAGAATCCGACTCTATACGGAGGAAAACTAGGGAAAAAGCCGGGCGAGTGTGAGGTGGAAACTTACGTGTTATTTCTAAAAGGCTCCTTTTTGCTAGTGTCATCCATTGCATAGTGACCATCCCATCAATTCCGATCAAGGGCCCTAAGGCAGAGGCGGATTTAACATTTCAACATACTCCTAACGATAAAAATAGTTCGACACGTGTTATAGTATTAACAAATACCAACAAATATTGTATTTAATAAAACACAGTAAAGTCATTTCACAAGTGCGTATTATTATCAAGCTATAAATCATTCGTTAAGTATTGTTGATAATTCGTAACTATTAAATAACACTAAATTCGCTAATAATGATTTAATTGATGCCGACCCTAGGCGAGAGCCTTAGTGAGACTTTATAAAAAAAATCCGCCTCTACTCGAAGGAAAACCAGAAAACCCCGGGTCAGAAAGGGGCTACAGAATTAATGTGCACAACCGTGCCAAAGTTGAGTAGACACAAACTAAATTAATATGAATAATAAGACACAACAATCATGCAAGAAAATAGTTTTTGAAATTGTTATAAATTATTTTAAAAGTGCCACAGCAATGGCATGATAAAGTACAAGACGGATTTAACTTTTATCAAAATCAATAAATTCTTTTACATTGTAGAAGCACTGGTGCAGGAGGTAGTTTTTAACCGCGGATTTGAAGAGATTCAATTTCATAATATCTTTTATATTTTTGGGCAGGGAATTATATAGAACGATTCCCGAATGATATGGTCCTTTTTGGCAAAGTGTGGTTGACACTCTAGGGCGATGAATATTATTATTATTGCGAGTATTATGTTCGTGAACGAGACTGTTCCGTATGAAGCAAGGGTGGCACTTCAGTAATTCGGTCTTAACAAACACGACTGTTTCATAAATATAAATGCAGGGAAGTGTTAAGATATTTAATTCCTTGATTAAAGGTTTACAAGAGTTTCGGGGGTGAGATTTACAAATTATCCGAACAATCCTCTTTTCAAAACTGAAAGTTTGATCGCACTGCCCGCAATTGCCCCAGAAGATGACGCCGTATCGTAAATGAGAGTAAACATTTGTAGAATATACGCAACGGGAAATATGTGGACTAACAATATTAACTATGATTCATAATGCGTAACACAATTTACTT
This sequence comes from Laupala kohalensis, assembly GCA_002313205.1. NCBI lineage: Eukaryota > Metazoa > Arthropoda > Insecta > Orthoptera > Trigonidiidae > Laupala > Laupala kohalensis. The sequence goes on along the minus strand of NNCF01126031.1, from coordinate 879,445 downwards.
GGTTTGGAATTAAGATTGTCAAAGTGACAATTCCATCTGAGATTGTCTTGAATATGAAGACGAAAAAACTATGTATTAGTAACAGTTTTTAATTGTGTTCCGTTTAACGAAAGAGGAACCTGGGGTAAATATTTTGTGATATTATTGTGAAATGACATAGACACTGTTTTGTCAGTGTTTGCAATGAGGCGATTTGCATGGAACCAAACCGAGAGGTTAGACAAAACTTTTTGTGCGTTGGCGTGTTTACATAGTAAATTAATGTCATCAGCAAAAAGAACCATTTTGCAATCTGATGTGGAGGATGACATGTCGTTCACATACAACATAAAGAGTATAGGACCGAGAATTGAATCTTGGGGAACTTTGCGAGTTAGCGATTTTGTTTCTGAACGACAATGCTGAAGTACTTTATTTTTAGTATTTGATATTTCGACCTGTTGATATCTATCTTTTAAATAGGAAGTCAGCCACTGATGCGCAAGTCCATGAATGCAAAAATATTGTAATTTTGAAAGGAGAATTTCGTGATCAATGACATCCAATTATTGGATGTACTTTTTTAGATACATCAAGGAAAGCACTCTGAGGATTTTCTCCATGGTCAAGAGAACTGGTAACATCATTTAAGAAAGAAAATATGGCGCTGATGGTAGAAAAGGATTTCCGAAATCCGTGTTGATCGTCAGAGAGAATGTTATTTTTGAGAGAAAATCTGGAAGACGCTTATAGAACATTTTTAAAAGGATTTTTGAGAAAGTAGGTAGTAGAGAAACTGGTCGACAATTTCCAACATTGTGTTTGTCTCCATTCTTGTATAAAGGTTTCACTTTAGCTCTCTTAAATATGTTAGGAAACACCCCTCCGATAAAGAACTACTATATATACACACACTTGTGAGTGGATTTAATATGACGTGGGACGAAAATAACAATAACTTCGGGTATATCATCTTCGCCAGTAGAAAATTTGTTTCTTAATGAACTGATGATTTTCATGATTTCACTGGCGTTAGTTTCGGAAGTGAACATATAATGGGGCACGTGGGTGGATATAATTGGAGGACATTGATTTTGCGATATTTAATTCGTTATTTTACCTACTTCTGAGAAACAAGAATTAAACAAATTTGCAATGACAAGAGGATTTGTTTCGTTTTTGCCATCGTTTAGTAGGGAAATGTTTTATTTGTGATTTTCAGGTGACGTGTAATTTTTAACAATATTCCATATGGTTTTCGTCCGGTTGTTCGATTTTAGTATCTGCCTGTCATTTTCCATAACTTTAGCTGCATAGACTAATTTTCGGAGAATAGTCTTATATTTACGGAAATAATCATTGAATTCGGGTGGCTGCATATAGAGGTTGAGTGTAAACGGTGTTTGTTTTTGGAAAAATTTCTAATCCCTTGGGTGATCCATCTATTGTATTTCTTCGTGTTAATTAATTTACGTTTTATTGGAAATCTACAGTTGTAACGTTTTAGGAACGTTGAAATAAATACATTGAATTTCTGTTCGGTGTTTTGGCAATTGTAAACATCTTTCGAAGTTTCCTTACGCAAATAATTTGTTAATATGGATAAATTTGTGTCGCTAAACTGTCTAGAATACTTGTAAATGATTTTAAGTGGTTTCAGTTTATCTTCAATGGTCAACACTTGAGCTAGGTGAACGCTGTATCCGGCGCAAAACACTTCATAGAAATACGAGATTTCATTGTTGACAATAATCTGATCTAGCAATGTTTGAGATGAACTGGAGAGGCGAGTGTGGTCGTTTATCGTATTTACAAGGTTGAAAGAGTCGATAAAATTCTTGGATCGATTTATGGGTGAATTTGTGTAATCGGAAACACGCAGGAAATCTATGTGAAAATTGCCACATATAACGATATATTTTTTTGGGTTTACGTGTAATACGTTTTAAAATTATCTCGAAGTTCCGAAAAAATATGTCAATATCTGATTGAGGAGGTCTATAAATACACAAAATGTAGGTCAAATAATACCTAAGTAGGTCAAATTAACTGCAGCTATTGTTGCAGAACATGCTATCAACGCAGAAGTTCTCTTATTCTGACAATTGAGAAAATAAAATATCATTACGAACGTAGATACACGTACCTTCGTGGGGATGTTTTCCTTAAATATTTTATTGACAATAAGACCTTGCTAAATAATAATTAGAAATATAAGTATCATTGATGTTGTTGGTTGAAAGTCAATTTTATGTTAATTTTATGCTACGTAAAAAATAATAGCGTTTTAGAGGAATTGAAACTCTCTGAGGACATTACATAATCATGTTATAACGGAAGGCTATGATAGTAGACAACCGCCCGCCTCCCCGTGGCTAGGGACGTGCAACACAGTTATAGTGACAATTGCGGAAAGAAAATAGAAGCAGAAAAGATAATAAAGGATAAGAACCATGGTTTGCGAAATATACAAGGTGATATAAATAACAAATGTCTATACGTTGATGATGAATTGAGATGTTCCATTAAGTTGTATCGTTGTAAGTAAAATGGGATAAAATAATTTTTTTTAAATTAATTTTTACATAATCGTGTTAACTTTTCTTCTTATTTTAGTTTGAACTTGTATGCCCAACATCCCATTATTGATATATAAAAATGTCGTTATGAGATGCAAATAGATAATATGAATGAAATCTACTCAAGAAACAAGAAAAATTGTATATCCGTTCTTAAGAATGACATCAAGTGGCACTCAACCTCTATAACAAAATTTTCCTACCCTTGTTTAGTCTTGCTTCAAAAAAAATCTAACTCATCTCTCAACGCCATAAGAAGACTACTAGCAGCCACAGAAATAGCAAAGGGAAAGTTTGACTTTATGAGTAGGATAAAACTTTTTTAATATCTAGAAATATTCTCATCATGATGTCTGAGATAAAGGGTATTTGCCGCTGAAAAAATTTGACCATAGAAACGAACTATATAATGGTTTTTGAGTTTGTATTCCTTGACTCTACTCCTTGCGGACATGAAGAGGCTATACGGGTCTGTTGTGGGATATAATGGGAACGCATTGACTTTATTTTCGTGATTAATTAAAAGCTATTCTCTAATGCTGTAATTAAAAGATGTGAATTTTTCTCCGGTTTTTTAGTCCACATTTTTGGTGGAAACTGCCGTAATGTGGTCCCTTGCCATGTTGCATTCGTGACATTGCCCCGCTGCCACGAGACGCAGTGGAGATGAGAAACGCGTTTGGGGAAGCGAAGAGAAAGTTTGAGCTGACGGCAGCGCAGCACTGGAGGGGGTGGGGGAAATCAAGCAAATAATGACTTGGGGAGTCTGCGGCTGCGGCGGCGGCGGCGGCGGCAGCGGCGGTAGTGGTTCAGGCGAGGGTGGATGCGGTAAAGAGAGCAAGTCGCTTAGAAGGGAGGTGGTACCACCAGCACCAGAGAGGATCTTCAGCTCAGCTGTGGTGGAGTGTTGATATGACAGGAATGCATCTAAGCTTGGGGAGGGGGGGAGTTGATTATCTTTACTCATCTACGGTGGGGATGCTACTTAGAACGGAAATCGAATTATGTTTTACATAATTATCTCTTCTTCTCTTACTTAGGAAAATACTGAAATGAGTGAAAAAATAGGTAACTGTGTTAAATGGGGCTGCATAGAATATAACATATTGGGAACATTCCTGTAAAGAAAAAAACATGAATTATGGATATAATAACAAACAAAACTACATTGCATCAAGTTTTGTGAATTCCTGACACAATTTTCCCTTATATTCCTAATCATTTAACTGTTCACGTAATAAACTTGTAAATATATCTCTCTTGCCGGTGTTGTGTGTTGAATTTATCTTACATTATTTTTGTAAAAACACTGTCAATTCCATGTGTTTTTTTGAATCACATTTACGATAAATTAGTTTGCTCATATGTCCAGAATATTTCAAGTGTCATAAATAATGACTATCCTGTTGTTGCATTTTGTTGATCAACGAATCGTCAGGTAAATCCAAATTAAATAGGAATCAGGTGTGGATCATAAAAATAAATAAATAAATTTATTGTCAAACAAAACAGTACAGACTGCGTATGACCACGTGGAGGACAATTAACTAACACAGTACAGTTAATATACAGTTTCTAACACACGAGGTTTCCTCCTACAAACTCATTTATTACTTGGATTTATCAGTGAGAATTTCCCTTATAAAGTTCCCGTTCTACAAGTTTTCAAGTTTATTGCGTCTCATCTTAAGATATAAGGAATATTTTAAACCTGGTAAATGCTACCTGCAAATAATGCTCGAATGCAAATTGAATCAAACATGAATTATCCTCTTAGTATTTTCAATTTTCTGGTGATAAATCAGCTCAACCTGTTGCCCCACACATCCCTTAAATGAATAATTAATAAACCTTGAACAAAAGATACGTAATTTACTTTAATGATTTGATATGATGCATCATCTTTTCCTGTTTGAACATTTTGCTTACGCAAAGTTCTACGTCGTCTCAATGCTTGGGCAGTACCAGTGCTGGAATTGGTGTACTTCGACGCGAGCCCATTGGCCAAGTGGTATCCTCAGAATACAAGTACTTCAGTTACAATTTTCCGACATGATAATGAACGCTTTAATTGTCGTTTAATTGATCCCTGCTTATATCCCAGGGAATCCAGAGTTTCTCCTTTGTTGCAATAATACTATTTTGAACGTTTTTCAATCTAAAAACTAATATTCTTTATAATATTTAGCTCTTTCTGCGCCATATTTGTGACAATCAATAGAAACTTCAACAAAATTGAATTTATCACACAATATGACGGATTCTTGTCATTGTATCGTGATCTTAAGCAAACAAGATATCTGTGTATCTCATTTTCTGGTTTACATACTAATGATCCCAGACATTTTTCTTTATTGTTGTTAATTATTTAATAATAACTAAAAATTAACTGTTAATATCTTGGTGTAAAGTTTTAGGAATAATTATACATTTCAATAAAATACTATTGACAACTCTTTTCATTGCTGTCCAGAAAATTGCTGTGAATGGGTCGGGCAGTTTGCATAGTTCATAATTAAGATAATAGAGAACTCCTGTAAGAATCTTGACCTTTGGATGTATCATGATGTCAGAGGAGACAGAATAAGACCATGTGAGTGACAGAGACTGTCTGAAGACAATTCCGTGCTGCTTGCTTTGTCTGAAGCCTATTTCCAGACTCCGTCGCGAGAGATGCTCCCGCCGCTCATTAGGGCGCGTTCCCATAAATCCCACGATGCGTCCAACCCTCCCCCTCCCGTACTCCTCGTGTATCCTCCGGCGGAGGCGGCGGCGCCTGCTGGAGAATCAATTAGAAAAGGTGCATCGCATGTCGCGGAGCGCTTTTCAACGCCCTCAGCAACTCCGCCAGCGCCCCACAAATGCTTTCCAGATCCTTTTTAATGACTCATATTTACTTTTCTGCGCGTCTCCCGTGAAAAGAGAGATTTCCAGAGGGGTTGGAACTTTGCTCGGAGAGGGAGCGTGGTAGAAATTCCGTGTTCTGTATATTTTTAGCTTACTATCTCGCAGTTTGAGACGAGACGTAAAGTTTCTGTTTCTGCGCAGTCATCCAGCATCTCTTCCGGAAGACCACTTTATTCAATGAAAAAAAGTTAAGTCCGAAGATGTGAGACGAGCCTACTACAACAGCCAATGAACTTCTGTGCTCGTGTTCAAAATATGAAATATCGCGAATTGACTGCTTTGATATATATCCAACAGACTTGGGAATTATCATTTTCAGATGCCAAGTATATGTTACGAGCTGTCCCAAACTCGCGACCTGACTACAGTGATATCAGATATTGAGATCACAAGTATAACATCAATGAAGATTTTCTGGTATGCGAATTATTGTAAGAATATTTGATTAACTTGAATATAGCAACACTATTACAGTAAAAAAAAGTATTAACTTATTTCGAAAATATATTCAAAAAATAATAGAATTGCGGAAAGTGTAGGGAATCAATGTTCGGAGTCAAACATGTATATTTAGATTAATTTCTCGGACTTTATCGACTTTATGCAATATACCTAATATACTACATGCTGCATAAAAGACGTAATAAAATTGAGTGGGTGTAATTACTTTTCGCGCGCTTCGATACAACTTGGAAAATACAACGCATTCCTCTTATGTATCGTATTTACTTCCTTGTTTGATTGGTAAAGAGGTTAGACATTTAAAAATTATACGAGATATTTCAAGATATATTAATATTAATTAATATAAGAAGATGAAGAATCTCTTGCTCAAAAATATTATAAACAAAAATTTAAAAAAACAATAAAATCAAGAATGAGATTTTTAATTCTATTTTTTCTGTGAATTTTTATATCCACACAGACTATACTGGCACAGTGTTAATGTAACGGTAACGTTCACTTAATTATTAGTCTACTCACTCTAGAAAGCTTATAAATTGAACACGAAATCCAGAAAAAATGTTTATCTTTCTGTATAAAGCTTCCTTTCTAACAACACACTCAGAGATCTAATTTATAAATGGCCCCGAAATTATTCCACTTGTTTCTCCATTAGAGGAAGAATATAAGCGAGAGCTATTTGAAGGAATCCCTGGAGCCGTGCGTAAGTGACATTGAAGGAACGCACCCTCTTTACTCTCCTCTGAGCCTCTCGAAGGATTCTCCTTTTGCGTGACAGAGCACGCATCTGTCCGTCGCGTCGTCTTCGTGGCTCTTCCTGCTCCGTCGTTTTAGCCCCCGTGGTTCGAGTATTTACCACAAGGAAACATTAGGCGACTCATACCTTGTAAGGGCAATATTGAGAAATGCTTAACCCCGAAACAACTTGTGAATTACAGAGGAAAGAATGGGAAGGAATTTTCTTTTTGTAATTTTGTACATACCCCTTTCGTAACGCTAGCCATTCCGAAGTAATGGATCTGATTTTGTCCCTTGTATATGTTTTTTTTATCATGTTCATCACTAGTTTTGTTTGTATGTTTCTGTTCATTTCCTTTATATTTCTAAACGCTTTCATTTTCTTCTTCCTTCATTCCAATTATATTTTGTCCTCTTTTAAGTACATCGCTTGCTTTACAGCAAGTCGGAGGTTACCTTCCCTCTATCTCAAAAGTAGTTGATTATCCTGTGTTCTATTATTTTTTTAAAACTTTTTCTATAATTAGCAAAGCGTTGAGCTGGATATTTTGTTGAAAAATGTGAGTATTATAGTAAAAGTGCGTTATTATGCAACAGATGAGTCACAATAATTTTGCAGAAATATGACCAAACAAAAAATAGACGTGGGACAATAAAATACGAAGAAGGGAGTTTAGACGGGCCTGAAACGAATAAAAATTAAAGAGAGATGCTACCTGGCACTGGTGTATAAAATTTTAATTTTTGGCGTAAGTTCTGATTCCCTCTTCAGTGTGTTCCCTGACAGTTCACCGGTTCCAAAGAAACGACACTAATTAGTAATTAAAAGATCAAAGGTATAAATGTTCATGTCACTTTCTATCAAGAAATGGGAAGAAAGGATTTGGGATACTTCTTCAAGAATACATTGTTATCCGAAAAGGAAGCAAAATTCGTGGCTTAATCGCTAAGACTCAATAATAGGTATACTTAGAATTTCGTTTTCGAATTTTCTTTTACGCATTGTGGTAACAAAAGACTTAATTTAAAGCATCTCAAGGTGCATCATTATTCTGTACCCGCAAGTTCTTATCTAACGGAGTAGCGATGAGAAAGTAGTCATTGAGTCCGTTGAATGCTTATGTTCATTGCGAGCATTGTTGTAAAGAGTTGTAAATTGTTCATTCCTAGTAATTATTGGGACTATAGTGGCACCAATATAATAAAACAGCAAACACCTTACTTTGGAACGTAATTATATGGAGTTTAATGAACACACACTTTTATATAAATTGTTTCAATTTTATTTTTACCTGGAACTGTATTAGGAACGGATAAAACCCAGATAATTTGTTAGGTTAATGTGCGTCTGTGAGCGAAGCGAGTTGATGTTCAAGTGAACAATAAAATGCGAATCCCATGCAGAAAACGGGACAAGTCAAAGATCGACGTCGAATAAACGACGCCATCCTGACATCGTATCGCTCGGGACTTTTATTCGAGTCGACGCAGTTATGACGAAAATAACTTCCTTCTTTGGATGTCGCGATCGACGTCGAATAGACGACGCCTTTCCAACGTCGCAACGTGAAATCGAGACGACGAAAATTTACTACGTCGTCTCGACGTCGAGCAGCTCTATCCTGGCAATATTTTGAATTGTGTGGGTTAATGTTGGCAAAAAACTAATTATAACTTTAAATAATGTTATTTTCAATTGTATTATCCTGAGAATAAATTACAAACATATTCAAGAGAAAGGTGTGAGTTCGTAAAAACAATATTTTCTAGTCTTTAAGAACTCTTTATCAATATTTTACAGAGGATTACTATTCTCTGTACCAATACAAAGACAGCGCAACATAAGAGAATGAGAATTGAAACCAAATAGGCATGCAGTAGCTGAGTTGTAGCGTCCTCGCTTACAGAAACAAAGTACTCCAGGTCAAATCCCGGTGCTGTTGGATGCCTCAAGACTGACGTAGAAGATGAACGTCCAAAATATACCGTGCTCTACGCCTGCTGAAAATGATTAAACTAGGTAAGACGAGGTTTATATCCAAAGAAGGTGTAATAAAAAAATCGTCAAGCAAGGCGTACTTAGAAGAAAGTATGCAGACAACATGGCGACATCGAAAAGAAGTCGTTTAACGACACCGAAAAAAAAACGTTTTCTTGCGAGGGTCATCAAAGCATCGTTACCCAACGTCGAATATGTTTTTAACGACGAGGTTTTTAATACGTCGTCTGATGAACTCGTAAAGTGGTCATTCTCCTTCGTTGGATCAACATTACATCTGTACGCTTTGGTAACGTCGTCACGCCGTAGTTTTTCGACGTAGGCATGACTGACAACGATGCAACGACGTCACTGCGTCTGCAAATTTCTACGTGGGGTATGATCGATCTGATAAAAGTTGTTACATTTTAATTTGATTTTGTCGATTTAAAGAAATTGTTGATTGAAGAATATTTATAGATCAAACTAATACAAAAATAAGATTTGGTTTGCATATATGCTACCTACGGTCGTCAAAACTATTGTTTTTAAAAATACGAATTAGAATCATTCAACATAAAATATGAGCTAGGTTAAATCTTCATACACTATTCAAAAACATGGTGCACTCCTTTCGCTATATTTCACGAACTAACAAAGAGATCATTTTAATTTTGAGTGTTAATATTGTTGAAACAAATATCTATAAAACGGGATCTTGAATATTTGATATTTCAATTTCCAAAGAGATAAAACGGGGTGAAATTTTGTTGTTGCGTTTTCCTGAATTACGGACTCATTCATCAAAGTAGAAAGAAAAATCATAAATAACAAGCTTGAAATTTTGATAGTATGTTACTTATTGTAACATCAGGACCAGTTCAGTCTATCGATTTGTGAAATATTAACATTTTCACGCATTTTGCTAGCCGGACATTCTTAAGAAGATTACGAGTCGGGCCAGGCGCCGCCAAATAAGGAAAAGTAACCACCACTAAGCCTTTCCATTCAGTGCGTGGACCAGCCTCCTGCTTTTCCGGGAAGGAGCAATGCGCTCGAAGAACGCCGGCCGAAGGGTGCTTGCCTGTTCTTAGTCTTGTAATATTTCTGTAAGAGGGACTTGTTCGCCATGTGTACCTAGGCGAGGCCGGAAAAATCCCTAAAGAAAGAATGTTATAAATGGAAAATTTCCACCGGATGCTCAAATAATGGCCATCCCGAGAAGGACGCTGGCATATCGGTAAGACACAGTGTTCTCAGAAGCTGAGGGGTGACCAAAATGATTTGGAATGCTCATTGCGGTAGCGAAGGTGGGATCACGTGACCCCCGCTTCCGTATATATTGGGAGGATTGAAGATCCTCGGAGACTTTAAGAATTTCAGACTTTCAGACTTTTCTGCGGAGTGTTAGGAAGTACCCGGGTTACTGATATGTGACCTGGTTAGTATTGGTCGTCAGACCACTGAGAATTGCTGCGGTAATTCAATTGCATTGCTATTAGGCGCGAATGACGTAACTTGGAACAGTTAGGTATTTCGGGATAGCAACTTGTAAATTTTGGAGATACGGATGATCTAGGTAGATTTCCGAATTAATTGTTAACACCTGTATTCATATTTGTGTGTAATTGATGCTTTCAGATAGCATTAACTATGTAATGACAAATTCATACTTGTATTTATGATTTGAGAGTTCGTTCAAGTTTGTAAATACGCAGATTTCAATTTAAGTATTAAAGGAATATTTTATTGTTATTACACGTGTGTTTGATTGCTTGGGAAACCAAGCTGGTGGCAGCGAACTCTACCATAAGGGTTGTGGTTTATGGTTGAATCCCGCTTCTACCCAAAAAATACCCACATCGCATCTGGGCTTGTGGTGTGGTGTAACACTTATGTATTGTAGTGGCTCATATTTTCAAATTTCCGATTTGAAATGGATACATCAGTGTAAAATGTTTTTTTTTCATATATTTCAATTCTTTCCAAAATGTTGCAACGAGTGTTACAACGAATGTTGCAACGAATGTTACAATATCATCATTATTTTTTATGTAATTGTTTTATTTTAACCTGTATTTTAAAAAGAAGGGTAAACCATACCGCAACAACATGAACTCTCTTACGTAACCGAGCACAATTGACTAGAAACAATAAAATAATTATATAAACACGCACATTTCATTCGATCAGGTCCTAGGTGCCTCAGTGCAACTACGAAGAAATCGTGCATGAGAGAAGAAGGAAAGAAATGAAAACTTTTCAATTTCGACTCTGTCCCTTTGAACTTGATAGAGGAAGTATATCTGCCTATATTTTTCATTTCATTGGCGATGCAAAATCATTAAATTGCAGCAATAATACGGAATTTTTAACCACGTGAAGGTCGGTTACCCAGATATAAAAAATTTTCGGTTAATGTTTTTAATTAAAATTATTTTAAGTTTTCCTCCACGATGAATTAAAAAGAAATAAAAATTAGCATATAAGAAACAAAATTTGCTGGTTGGTTATGATTTATTTACCATTGATGGTGCATAGTTTTTGTTACTAAATGTTTATAGAACAAAAAAATCCTAGAAGTAATCAATTATTCCCAAAGTTCCGTGTTACGGTAAAGGTAGAGATTTATTTCATTTAAAATCATACATCATGTATACCGTCATATTATTCTTTTCTCCTGTAGAATTCGTGTCCTCGGCGAATTATGAGTAAAGTTTGACGACTGACAGGAATTGTTATTCTTTCGTCTCTGCAGAGGCTCCGTCGGTGACGGGGCATGGGATGCGACTGAAGAGGGACGGGGGAGACCAGAGGAGCGACACCTGTCACGACGAGCACTGAAAGGCGCAGAGGGAGGGGAGAAGGCAAACACGCTCGACAACGAGCGCGACACGGCGCGACGCGCGTACATGCGCTCAAAAAACCCGTGCGGCCGAAAAACGCGTGTCGACATGGACTCTCAATCTGCCGGAGGCGCGGCTCATGGCTTATTGCGCCCGGCGCCCGGCCGCTTGTAAGCTCCGGCGCGCCATTAGAGCTTTTAAATTACGCGCAGATCGGCGGTAGCAGCCAAGTGGTGAAGTGGGAGGGTTACGGAGGTAGGGAATGGGTTGGATCGAGAATGGTTGAAGGGGTGTCAGCAGGGATAGAGAAATATGAAGGTATCATTAGTAGACTATGCTATTATAAATTCTCATAATGTAATAAGACTGGTGAGATCATAAATGATGGTGGGAGACACTAGCCATCAAGGAGGGATTTACATATTTTAATTGACGAATGTATTGTGGTTGTGGGTGTAAAAAGGACAGCAAGGTATTATGACGTACTAATTGGGTAAGAGATGAGGCGTTCAACAATATTTTTATTGGGTATAGAACGAGAGAAAATATCGATGTATGAGGTTTCTAGAATTTGGGGCACGAGCAAATGCGGAAGACAGGAAAGACAGCTGTGTTAAAGGTAAAGTAAAAAGACACGATCAACCAGAAGAGAAGAGAGCAGGGGTGTGCCGAATTGGAGAATAAAAGAGGGAAAATCCTCCTGAACTGGAACACGAGAGGAACAGAGGATTCTTCTTCGTCGGAGTCTGCAGCCATGCCCTCACTCAAATATGAAGGATCTCTTCCATAGTGTATGTCGTCGCGTTTGGGGGCAGCTGAGCTTTGTGACAACGGGATACGTCGGAGGGACGAGTGTTTGCTACTGTTCTCATGTCAACTGCGATGTTTCGTTCTCCCGGAAAAAGGTATTTGTTAGGACACGTTGCGACGCAAATCACTGTCACCGATATTATTAAACATAATTGTTTCCAATTCTTAGATATATGAGAGAAAATAGATGAATCCTTTGAACTATCTTGTTTTTCTAAATAACAAAGTTTCCGAACATAGTCATAATGCCTTATTGAACAATTAATGTTATAAATATATTTAATGAAAGGCTGTTACCAGTCGTGAGATTCTAACACTATCCCTCCGAATAAAGCTAATAGCTGTTTCTATTGTATTACTGCGAGTTACAATCCTTTACATTGATGAGCTTTCGTAGCTCCTCCCAAAATTCTCAGAGGAAGGTCGTATTTTGTGAAGTTTAGCGAATAAGGAGCAGAGTTTAAGGGGGAAAGCGTGAGAGCCGGTTTGAACCATTTTGCCGTCATTCTCATGAGCAGGTTAAGATTAATGTTAATGAGATTGTCTGCGTTTCCACGTTGCTTGCTTACACCATTATAACCGGAAGCAAACATCCGCTAAGTCATTTTATTCTTCCTAATCCTCCGCGTTCAAGAGATGAATCTTCAGTAAGTGTTAGCTCATTTGTGCTCGTTAGTGGCAAAGTTCTACAGTTTGAGGGCCTCGCGCAAGTGGGAAGGGTACGAGAATGGGTGTTCGATTCCCGCGGAAGTGTTGAATGTTCGTGGGAGTTACTCCCTTCCTAGTTTCACCCATTTCTTTGGAAAGAGACACGTTCTAACGGTTTTGTAAGATATTATACCACAAACCTTGGCTTACGATAATACACGAATCTGGTTACGATAAATGATTGTGATGATAGTGAAAAATTTTGAAGTTATGAGGATTATTGTTTCATCTTACATGATTGTAAATTAATAAGTGAATTTTCAAAAAATAAAAAAATCGTCTACTTATATTACTGCCACGTTATTGGCATATCAAACTGACGTCAGAAAATGCTATCCACCAACTAGGAGACCGATAAAATGCTACACTAGGGTGCGTGGAAAAAATTAAAAATTATTCAAATTAATGCTCATTAAACTTACTTGTAGTCTACAAACGTTATTGAAACCAAACTCATCATTGATTATCTTTTTGACGATATATTTGTGTATTGTTTTCGGGTAAAAATATTTTATAAGACCATGTACACAAATTCAAAATGAACTATTTAAATAATAATTATTATTATTTACTGATGCTAATTAGCACTTGCACAATATTGAATGGAGTATATTAATAAAAATGAAGATGGATAAATACGTTTTGTGACGATAGTATGGTTTGTCATGTCAACTTAGCAATATACATGTAATGAAGTACAAATATATAATAAGAGTCATTCTGCAAAATTCATTAATTTACTGTATACACATTGTTTCGTGTATGGATGAATTTAAATTGAGATGAAATTCCTCTATCGTACCTCTTTGTTAATAAGAGTGAATACACCTTAAAATACTCAAACCATACTTTCCTTGCGATCAATTCATACCTCTTCTAACAATCTATTTCTCTTCATTAAAGAAATAAACTCTCCTCTCATTTCATCACGAAGCTTACTATCAAACAGCATATCTTCAGGTGTTTCAATATTCATTCCATTACATTAGCATTTATTATTTATCCTACGATATTAAAAGTGGGAGATGTGTTTCTTAATTTAAGATTAACTCTTAGATTTAAGATGTGTTTTTATTGAATTATCAATTATTTAAAGAATAACTGTCGACTGCAAGAATGAAAACTCTCCATATTGTGTCTTCAAAACGCGAAAAATAAATAATAAAATTGAATACTTTTGAAAGAGATAATGTGAAAAATAAAACTTTATCACTGCGATAATTTTACTAACTTTCCATTTTGAGCTCAGAATACGTTTCTACACGAAAACAGCCTTCAATGGCTCACAAAAAAGTATCCGAAATAAAGTACAATAACCTCATATCCTCTCATTGGAGAAGTTATCCTAAAACTCCAAGAGCACTTTCCTTGGGTCCCTTCTGGGCAGAAAGTCATTTCACCTCCTGCCTTATCGAGCACCGGGAACCACTCCATCGACCGTAACTTCGCGTCCGAATGACCCGACGGGTCACAACGGAGTGGCGAAAATTACTGAATAACTCCCCGAGGGAACGCCTCGGGCAACAAGTCTCCAAAATAAAAACCTATGAAAAATGAACAGCGAGGCGTTGGCGTGGCTCCTCTGGTCCACGGGGACAACCACCGCGCGACGACCAGCGCTCCCCGTGGGCAGACGGGCCACTCAGCGACTCCTCCTCGGTCCTTTCTTTTCATTTTTGCCCACGTCCTCCGGGAGCGCATCAATACACAAGCGGGCGAAGCGGCGGGGGCCGGTGGCAAAGGGAATTCCTCAGCAGCGGCCAGCTCCCGCGCCCCGCGATTAAATTCCAGCCACATTAATATCACATCCGCGCCGAGAGTTACTGCGTGGCGGCGGCGAACGACCTGTCTGAGTCACCGCGAAGAGGGCAGTGAAGCAGCGGCCTCAAAAGGCCGCGAGGAACTGTTCGCCGCGCATCTGTTATTCCGTCTATGAGTCGCGAGGCGGTCGCGCCAGTGCCTTCGAAAGAGGGAGACGTCGTCATACGAAGAGACATGTCGAAGTGCGGTGATTTTGTGATACAACTGAATGCGTTACGGTTCAGAGGACTATAAAACATGCGCGGTGAATGGAAAAAAATTAAGCACCAGAATTACGTTTAAACGATTTCAAGAGACGCAAACCTGAAGCGTTGGTGATTGTAGTGGATTGCGTGTGTACAGGAATGATAATTGAATAAGATGCGCATTGATAAGAGATGAAAGAGGAAAAAGAAATTATAAGAATGTTGAGAAGTTAGAAAGGCGAGAAAGACATGTAGAGAAGATCGGACGAAAGGAAAAAGAGGAGATAGGGTCACACTGAACGGGAAACAGAGGAAAAGATGAGAACAGAATAGAAGACTTGAAAGGAAGCAGCCGAGGAGCGAGGCGAAGCAGTGAGGCGAGGCGGCAGGAGCCGTGACAGCGGGGATTGAAACGTATGGTGCAGGGCGGCGGCCCAGGGGCCGCATCAGTCGCCGTGCAGCCCATATTCCGGTGGACAAGTGATATTGCGTGATGCATCGCCTTGGCGGCCGACGCCGCTGGACAGAGGGCAGCGGTCGGCGGTCGGAAGTTTCCGCGAAGGAACCTCCCCGCGGAAGGCGCGGGTTCGTCTCACAAATCCCTTGCGACAGGAAAAACTTTTATATTCACTGAATTTTATGATAGAAAATATTTGCCGATTGAGTGAAACCCTCTCTGGATAACATATCTATTAAAATATTTTGAGACTTAAATATATATTAGAAGGTTAAAAGAACAATAATGTATTCTTTATACCTTCCTTCCTTCCGTCCATATCTCCTTCCTTTGGTAGGTTTCACAATTTGTTTGTTCTGTTATTTTGTATTGTATTAGCATGTACTTTTATTGTTCTTGTTCTATAGCGCACGTATAAAGAGTAGTTGAATCTTATAATGTTATAGTGGTCATTCAGTTCGACTGGGTAATGAGTGTGGTTCAGATCTGGGCGATAACCATTCGATCGAAGGCTCTTATCCCTGGCAGGACACCCTCGCTCCTCAATTAGGATCAGCACTCACTCCATCAGGGCAGGCTTGAGAACACGGACGGATGCTTCCTCTCTGCTGCTGAGAGATTAGGATCGACCTCATCATACGACAGGCAACAAATCATTTATTTGTTCCAAATACCCGATCAATCTTCCAAACGAAGCCTCAATCATGAACTGACTTAACATTATTTCCATAGAGAAGAATATTTTCGGGTCCATCTTAGAAAAAAAATCTGCTTCTAATATTTCACTCTACCGAAAAACTTTTAGCAACATTTTGTAATGAGACTGTTTTTGCAACGATATGACGACCATATCTATTTTTTCTTCCATTAACAAAATAACTTGAGTAATGTTCCGTATGGGACATCCCGATTTCCTTCTAAAGTCACAAGTAACCTTTTCATGAATGATCAGAATCATCGATTCTCGGATTAATTTTACGTTTTTAGTCATTTTAAAGTTTGATTCTTTGACAGAATGTTTATTTGAATATATTTATCCATTTGATTTAAATACTTATTCATTTAGACATTAAATTAATGCCATTTGATATACTTCGTCATTTTGCTGCTTTCGCGCAGTATAAAAACAATGTTTCAGCGAATCATATCAGCTAGTGTAGGCTATTTCAAAAGACTTCCTACGTGTGTCTTGGACGAAGCAAAGAAAAAGAGGTTTCCGTGACTTATATTGCTTACATTTGGTAATGTATTGCTTATCGGGGAAGGCAGAAAGGGACCCTCTGTTCGACAAATTCATCCCTGGACCAAAGAGATTATAGACCCCCCTCCCAAGGTTTATGGCTTCAAATAACAAAAACTAGAATATTGTTTTTGAATGAAAATACGTATTTCTAATAAGATAGTAACACAAATTGTCAATTACATACTTATTTATATTAAACGAGACTCATTTTAAAAGTATGGGTCGGTAAGTCACAATTAGCGACTGACAACACTAATTAATTTGTGGAATGGTATAATGTTCAACTGATCTATTTGGTATGTTCCCACCATATTGTCGTCTATGGATTGTTGTTTGCCTTTGCACGAAAGTGTGTAATACAACTAAGTGCGGTAATATTAAATTCCACCGGATGTGAATTCCTGTCAGTTATCAGATTTTTATTAATCAAGAGGTCGTAATGCTGCTAAAATTCATATGTTAAACACATGGGTCTTCCGTTAGAGGAAGAAATGGGCCATTATTGTCGTGAATTCAGGGATTCCCGGCAAAATGTTAACAATGAACAGAGGAGTGGTAGACCTGGAGTCCGGAGTGACGATCTCGTTGAACGATTGAATGCGATAGTGAAGGGAAGTCCTACTCTATATTCACGACAGTATTGGCTCAAATTCCCTTCCCCTTACGCTATGTATGGCCATGTGTTTCACACAACTGAGGATGAATTTTATTCATTTAAAGTTAGAACTAATCGGAAAATGTAGTATATCTGTGCGCTTTGTACCACGTCAGTCGAAACGTTACCCTTGTATCACGCTACACCGGTCTAACAGCCAAGAACTTCATAACGGCCGCGATACTTCCAAGAATACCTAAACGACATATTTTTCTTTTCTGATGTTTGGAGAGTAACGCTTCAATATTTGTGTATACAACATGATACATGGTGTTTACTGATGTATACCAAAGCATGCACTATGAAGAAATATGTTTAATAGTGAGAGACTAATATTAGCGAAGCATTGTGATGAAGAGCGGTCGTTTTGACATGAGAATGGTTCCAAGGACAATGCTGGCAGCCAACCAGCGGGCAACGCGTGCATCGCATTGAGAGCACTCGTTTGTCACGAGGGCAATGGAGGCGGCGGCGACGGCGGGCGGCGGGAGGTGAATGCTGAGCTTTGTGGAGGGGAGGTTGAGGAAAACGTACAAATTGATAGTGATCACTACGTCATGGATTATTGCTTACGACTTTCCGGTCACTTTGTTCAGGGATGTGATGAGAGCGCAGAATTGAAATGACATCTCCAACATCTCACCTCAACAACGCGGGAAATGAAAAGAATATTTCTTAGGTGTTAGAAACGGACTGACAGACTGATAAATCAATGACGTCATCCTATATGGAAATTCGGGGGATCTTGATGACATAGAACCCACATTTCTTCAGAGGCAAACCTAAAAACATTTTTGGTACTCTTGTCCTTGCTTTTGTACCGGTGCTATTATTACTACACGTTACAAGTATTAGTTAACAATTTCATTGGCCTACTTTATTCACAATAAATTCCTACAACAAAAATAAAAATACATTTTCTTAACATAATACACCATTCGTTTAACTTCAAACTTTCTGTTTGAAGATTTTCATGGCCTGACAAGATTTAAATACATTAATTATATCACAATCTCAATTCACATAAAAAATTAATTAGAAATAAAGTATTTAAGAAAATTTAAAAAAATGAAAATTAGATGAAAACTTTTGATTTTCATGTTTAAAAGTGAATGTAGGGGGAAAAATTCTTAATTATAATTAGACAATGGTGTTGTATTCGGTTTTTACTTAATGAAAAACAAAGTTATTGTCAACCGAAAAATATTTCCACACACAACCCTCCAGGGCAGAGAAGGCCACTGAAGATGACAGCATAAGCTGTCGTAAGCCGGTTTTGGCAAATAAATATTTTTCGGTTGACCATAACCTTGTTTTTCATTTTAAAAATTCTTTTTCAACCGGATCACCGGAAGCCAGGGTTCCATGGTAAGAGGTGGTCTCTCATCCCCCATGCTTGTTGGTGCCATAGTATCTGGATACATGCGTGTCATCTGCGTTTCTTTCATTTTCCCCGGAATCCGAAGAAAAGGATTTTTTCGACCGTGACTGTCTTCTATATATCTACAGCTATTCTGACGTAAGTGAGATGACAGAAAACGAGGATAAAAGGAAAAACGCGTAGATACATTCATGTAATGATACGGAATTATAAATCAATTCTTTTATACCATGTGTAGAAAAATAAATCATATTTTTATGTTCCGACCACAAAATACTAGGACTACGAAAATGAAATTTTACGAAGTTAGTTGAAAATGATCTTGTTCGTCTCTCCGTTGTAAATCCCTCCGTAAAGTTTTTATTCACATTTTATACAATAACTATATTGCAGCACACTATTAGTTTAATTTATGTTTTAAGGTATAGTTATGTTTATTTTATTCGAAAGTTCAGTTCATAGTTTACGTCATTGTCAGTTGTCATTTTCATTCATTAGGCCCTCTCTTCTTATTTCCAATAGGTTTCCCAGTGCATCAAATTCCTCATATAATTAACAATATTGAGTCATTTATTTGGTTGATAATTGGTTTTGAAATTCCATCGTTTGACGGAATTGCACACATTAGAACTAACTCCTCGAAATATTTTGGAGCCTCGAGTATCCAAGAAAAAGAAAAACATCGTTGATATATGAGTAAAATCCTTACACCCTCCATTTGACTTGAAGAGACAAGAGTTGTTGTTCATTAATCAGCAACCGCAACAAACCCTCGCCATCACGGAGTCTGTTCGCATCAACGCGTGGAGTCACTACTATTGAGCGAGTGGCCTCCTCCCTACGCCTTCGCTCTCGCTTCGCGCCCCCTACCCTTATCGCTGACCGCTCTTCCCCCTGGCCGTCATAAGAGCTATCGGCATATTGGAGGTAAGCCCGGCCATAACTCGCCCGCCCCGCCCGCAGCCGTTTGTCTCCCGTCGGAGACGTATTGATGCGCCCCCGGAGTCCCCGCGCCCGCCACGCCGCCCCCGCGATGCCCAGAGACAGCCACGCGCCGGACGCAGCTACCAACCTTCACGCCAACCACACAATTCCACTGAATAGTGTATTTCGAATCCGAATAACACTGTGAACTCTTTACTCGTGCTTGTTTTATTCAACCATGCCTTATGTACTTCTAAAAATGGGCTAGTAATGCGTAATATATAAAATACGTTATTAATAACAAATTAAACAAACTTTTGGGACTTCAAAGATTAGGCTGGTTAGAGTACTAAAAATAATGATTGATTTTACCTATATTTCTTATGGAGCATTGTTATTTGGGCGTGTCTATTTTTATTATAATACCCAAGAAAAATAAGGTAATTTTGATCTCTTAATCAAACAATTTATGGGAGAAGGAAATTTGAATAGTTTCGTGTTTTATGTTATGTTTATTTAACCCAGTTGTCGTCGGTTTTTATCGCTTGTGTATTGATTCAATTGTATTTAAACGAAATATTAATCTGCATTTTCTCCTCCTCTTTTTCCTCCCATCTTCACCGTTTCATCACATCCCGCCTTATTCAGATTTGTTTGGAATGCAATTTCTCCGAAAAATATTGTTCTCTGCGATGTCTTATTTATTAATCGAAATGCTTCTACTGACATTCTTTAATTAACATAAATATCGTAAGCACGTCATGACATTGTCGCCACTACATCTTCGTGACGTAGATGTGTGGTATATCACTTAAATATTTTGTTTCAGTTGGCAGCCATGAAGGCAATAGGTGTAGGAGGGCAAAGGGGGTGCGACCAGTGATTCCCCGCCTCCGTGTCCGTCCCATCCCTCTGCTTCTTTCCTTCCCAACTACCTCCACCCATGCTCCCTCGGGGCGAGGTCTCTCTTGGATGATCACTCCGTATTTCATCTGCAGACTTTTAAAACGAACTGTCATTCCAGAGATGCTGTAAATACTGTTTAGGTGGAATATAAGGGAGTGTATTCCCATTTCACTGAAATTTCCTACATGATTTGAAAGTAGAGATATTTCTCTCGCCTTAAAGTATCATCCACAAGGTTTAGAGTTGGTGGATCATTTCATGCACAGCTGTCGTATTTATAAATTTACCACGAAACAGCTTTTCTGTGCTACGAGACTCTCGTAGACTGTCGTGCAATTCATTTTTGTAAATACAGTTTCAATTTTTCTGTTTCTTTTACCTCTAGAGCGCAAGACTGGTTAAAAATGATATAAAATATTTGTTACACAAACATTTTGGCGAATTTACTTTATGACGTCACTACTTTTGAATTATTTTGATTACGTAAATGTCGTATAGTCCAAGTTAATAATGATACCATTGCATCTATTAAATAAAACTACTAAAATAAGTAATAATAATACTAAAATAATACTTTCGTACTAAGAAAAACAGTTGCAAAACCGGGAAAGTAGGGTCGTTAAAAACTGTTGATATCAACATTTCTTTTATTTCAAAATGTTACTCATTCTCTATAACAATCATTACTTCGTGTTAATTTCAATTCATTTTCATTCTTTATCATAAAAATTAATTTTGTTATACATAGCAAACATGAGTTGTTGAAGTTGAGACATGTGGTATGTCAGTTCAGAGAAGATTGTTGAGGGACTTGATAAAGAGATCTGAAGAAACTCAATCGAAACATGTCTACATCTCAATAAAATAGTTCCCTTTCCGGCGTACAATCTATAAAATACCAAACATATAAGTATACATCCCGATGTGAATATGGTTCTTGTGTGCTATAACCATTTACATTTCGACATACGTGGGGACGTTGTGATTGAAGAGGAGGAGGGTGAGTTTTGTCATGTGCTATGCGTAGTGAATCGGACGTGGTGCTAGCAGTCCCGAGAGAATGATAGGGGTAGAAAGTTTAGCGAAGGAGAGACTTGCCCTGGTGAAGGGGTCGACGTGGCGTAGGAAAAAGATCTGTAGGGGTGGGAATTTCTGGACCACGACGACGAGAGCAGATGTGAGAGTAAAAGGAACTGCGCAAAAACTGGGAGGTAGTGAGGAACATATGTTTGTGTGCACAAGAATTTTTGTTGTTTTTGATAGAAGAATTTGTTGTGTTTGTTGTCCTCTCGATAGTTCCATGGAAGATAACGTGTTAACGGGGGAAATGACGTGTGGAATATTTGGAATAATATTCTCTGTAGGTTGATAAAGTGATTGGATTAAAGTGAAACTTAGAATGAATTTATAAAATTTCTTTCATAGTAAACGAAGAGAGAAATAGTCGCAATATCATCAGAACTTGATAAACAACTTTTCTGTTTCGTACGACGAAATGCGTCAGTAGTATCAAATAGCAGTTATATTTACTTAAAATGAGTTTTTTTTAAATTGAAGGTTATACGAACAGATGAACAATTAGGGATAAAAGTAACTTTTATGATTTGCTGTGGATGGAATTTGAAAGAGAAAATGAGTGAGAGCATTGACTCACCTTTTCTGTAATTTGAGAATTGTAGGCACCGTTTTTAATAAAATAACTATCTGTAACGCGAAACTTTATTTCATACGCATATATTCGCGTAAGCTCGAAAGGCCCTTTCCCCTCTCCTTGTACATCCAAATTGAATTCTCACCTATGCTATCTGCGGACACGTTAACAAATAAAGGCACGGTCGCAAACGAAAAATGAGATGGAATATACCATCAGGATTCCTCAGATGCCACAAATATGGAGCAGGTGATCATGTGGGAGGTAGCGCGGAGTCATGATTCACGAGCTACGCCTCTCGCGCCCCTCCGCCTTCAACCAATTCCTGCTCCCTCCTTCATTTACCCTCAACCCTACATTTCATTTCATAAAAGCGCCTGGCGAGCGGGCTATCATCTTTTCTCTCCTTTCTCTTTCTCCTGTCCATAACCGCCCCTTGGAAAGCCATTTTTAGCCCGTAAGATAAAAGGTAGGAATTGAAAGCGTCTCATCACTCAACGAAAGACTTCAATAGGCGGGCAGTGGCACGAGAGGCGGGCGCGCATTCTGTTGGTGGCAGCGCTCAGCTGAGGCCAACTGAGCACGAGCCATTTAACTCTCATTTCCATCGTCTGCGTCGATGAAATGCAAAATGAGTCATATGAATTTCTTATTCAGTTCTTTTTTTTTTTTTTCTGTTGTGTGATTTCTCACCATGGCGATCCCGTTTACGAACTAAAGCCCGGATTATTTTGAAATGATGTGTGCTCTCCTCAGAAGAAAGAAACATAACCTATCGTATACGAGAATTCCGATATTTTATATTGAATGAAAAGAATCTTGATTCTTTAGGGCAGTGTTTCTTATAGATAATTTGACATCGTCCGTTCCTCTCGAAAAACTATACCTGTAAAAGTATTTTTACACATTTGTTGGCTCCGTAGAAATGTTATAATTTTTCTGAACATTTTTTACCAATCGTAGTTAATTAATTAGTGAATCATGTTTGGCTCTTTTCTTTTGGTATTTTGTAAGTATATTTTTCGGGGATTTGTTTTACTCATTTTNTATATATATATATATATATATATATATATATATATATATATATATATATATATATATATATATATATATATATATATATATATATATATATATAAATTGAGTCAGGTTAAAATAAGAGAGAATGTACTGTTCTTGCGTGATCTAAGTCTCTTTTAAACCCAACAAAGCTCTGTTCGGAAGACGCGACCAGCGCGACACGATATAAACCGAGAGCATCCTTTGCGCTTCCTAAGGAGTCTGAGATTAGTCATAGAGAGCGTGCGCGGGGCCTGCAGCTGGGGAAGTACAAGCTCTGCAAATCCGCACCAGGCCGTGGCCCGCACGCGGCACTGGGATGAGACTCTGTACAGGGCGATGCGGTAGGCGTCGCGGGGGTGGGCGGGGAGGCGGCGAGCGCTGGAGCCGAGGATTACGCGCGCCGCTCCACCGCCCCAGACCCCTTCGCCCCCCCCCCCGCCACCCGCTCTTTCAGCGGCGCTGCTGCAGCGCTCCCCGGAGATTACGGGGTGGGGATGAAGAAGTTAGGTAAGCAAAGCTAATCCGAATAACATCATTAAATACGCCTTCAATTTGCCGCCCTGTGAATTTCGCGACTTGTTTCCGTGAGTCGAGCAATTACAAGGAGCCGGCGGCAGCGGGAAGACGGCGCCGTCGAGCGCCGGTTTCGGTTCTAATGCCTGCAGTTAGTCGTTGCGTTCCCCGCCGCTGTCTCCCTCTCTCCGGGAATCCCTTCCTCCGCCGCGGTCAGGCTCCGCCGCCGCCGCCTCCCTTTTAATTTTTTCCCCGGTCCGCCGCGGTCGCAGCAATGGATGGACACGGCGGCGCGAATAAATCTGCGGCGCCGCCTCCGTCTTGGCGCCGCTCCCCGCCTCTCGCCCTCGCCACCTCCCCGTCCCAGCCATGCACGCGTCACCCCGCGCGCGCTAGCGGCAGCAGACGGAACAAAAGGCTCCGGAAACAAGAGCGGTGGGGCGCCGCGGAGGAAAGCGCCGCCGCTGCTGCTGCTGCTGCTGCTGCTGCTGCCGCCGCCGTTGCTACGAGATAAATTATGGCCTTTATTTGCTTAGGCGCGGCGGTGCGCGGTTCGTCGTTGCGGGAGTGGGAAGAGGAGGGGAAGGCGGGTCGAGCCTCGACGGGAGACGGAGGGCGAGCGAGCGGACGGACGGGAGCCGCAGCGGCAACGCAAGACGTGTTTCGCGCCGCAAGATGCGCTTCTTTGCGAAACGCTTCACAAGGACCTCAATGCGTTCATACATATGCGATCTGCGTTCCTACTGGATTACAAAGAATTCTTTCCGTATTTAGCTACCTATAACTCCGCCTCCTCGTGTATATGCCATTTATTGAAACCTTTTATATGTAAAATATGTTTGAATATTATTTACACGTATCTAGATGTTGACGTGGAATAGGTACAATCAATATGAATATATTTAAAAATATCTTCAGAGTGTTAATTAACTTCGGAATTGCATTTTATAGACCAGAAAGTGTGTATATTTTGAGGAAGCTCTCTTACTGGAGTTTCAGAGGTTTCTGCAAATGTGGCGTCAAGTTCTCCGTGTCATAATTCTGCGTCTACTTATAGGAGGCCTAATTATTAATCTTTTACAAATATATACATTCGTTTGTGATTTATACGTCTTTTGTATCAACGTACATTTTAACCTAAAAAATCAACATGTGTTCAACCAAATAATGTTTTAAATACCTGTTCAATGTAATAAATGTGTTTACGTAGTTCTTTCATTCATCACTTATTTTTACAACGTTTTAGTTGAACTTCATTTTTACTTTAAGAAACCAGGAGTGTTGAATCTATTTTTCTGACATAAAAAATATTTTGTTGAAATAATGTTTCATATCATTTACGTATCAAGCATTCGTGAAGAATGAAAAAAAAATTCATATAACGTTATAAAAAAACAAGACAATCAAATGTATATTGACAGCAACCTATTCAGAGCATTCCACTTTTCATACGAAAGATTTAAGTGATTGTATTGGGAGAGTCTTATAACTTTTCTCTCGGTGATGCAGCAAAGCAGGGTTTATGGCAATTTTTGTTCTTAAAATTGTCTAAAACTTATTTCCCCCGACTAGGTCATGTAGATCGATTTCCCAACACGGAAACTATCCCGGAAGGATTTCATCAATATCCTGCATGGATTACTTAAAATCGCTTCCTAAACTGCAGTTCGTAGACAGCATTGCTTTTATTCTTTGAATATAATAGGCTAACAAATCGTGTTCAAATATCGTCTTACGTTCCTATATCTTCTTTGTACTTTGTAATTTTCCTGTATACGTTTTGCCTCACACACTTGGCACTGTGGGTTTTAAGACGGAGAAAGAAAGAAATTGGAGAACATTTCTTTTTCTTTAAGTTGTTACATAAGCTTTATTAATGGATGTAGATTTTGTACATAAACGTAGAAAATACATAATTGATATAACTTCTTTCTGGGCATAGAAATTTCAATGAGCATTTCGTAATAAAAAGTACTGCGGAATGAAGCTACGACTAAATGTGGGCGGAAAATGTGGAACATCTTATGTAAAATTGCTCACTCTATGGTGAAGAAGGAGCCCGATACATAAAGAACACGAAGCAATTGGGAAAATTTAAATTACAACAGAGTGCAGAGTACGTAGACACTATAGAGCGATATGAAGCATTATGGGAATTTGTACGTGAAATTAGTAAGACATTATGAAGAGACGGGATTATGAAAGACGGGATATTATGAAGAGAGAATTAGATCAAAAAAGAAGATGGAATAAAGATATAGCTTTTCGCCCTCCTTACACTGCGGAGGCGGGAACAGGTTGAATATTTCGCTAAGAGGTCCAAAAATGGTTAGCTCGTGATAAGGCAACTAACCAATATTGATGTCTTGGTAAGCAGGTAAGGTGGTCAAGATCGTGACCGAACAAATTTAAATAATGTTACTCTTCCATTTACTTCGCGAGATATGCACCAATAGACAATACAAATATGGTTTATTTTTATGGTATAAAAACGAGCAATAATAACGCCTATTTTCTGATCTAATTTTTTTAAATAGAGTCATGGGAGACTTTTAGGATTCTTGTAGAAAATATCCGCAGTATTGCAGTGAATGTGAACCTCAATATTAGTGTCCATTCAACTGTTCCACTGAATTCTTTTGCTGCGTAAACCCACGAACGCTCGAGTGTGGAGCGACGCGTCGCACCACGCGAAACCTCGTGTGCATAATCCGATAGGGAAAGAGGCGATCTGCGCCAGATTCGTCTCACCCACAGAATGTGAGAGAGAGAGAGAGAGAGAGAGAGGGAGAGAGAGGGCGGAGGAGAGCGTGCGCCCGGGGGCGAGAGGGCTCTCGGGAGTCGTGCGCTGACAAGGTTTCCCTCTTCTGACTGAGTGACGTCTCGAATATGATAGCGTCCCACCACCGCGCCGCGAGGGACGCGCTTCAGCGTGGAGCGACGCGACGTTACAATAAAAGCGGAGGCGCAATATGTGTCGCGCGGACGTCGCGTCACGCAGCGAGAGCCGACACTCGGAGGAAGGCGCTCACAATTCCAAGAAATAGAACATTCCGATTCCGTCATGGGGAGTATTTGAAACGACATTGTTTTTTCTCAAACGCTTTGAATATTGAACATTGTCTACGAAGTATTAAGGAAATCTTGAAAACTAAGCGACACTATTGTCACGTAAAAAATAAAAAGTTTTAAAAATAATGAAAAATGGAACATAAAAATCACTCACAAATTGGACGAAACAGTTTCGGCGTCAAGTCTCCCTCAGTCACGTAAAAAATTCCTGATTTTTTGTATATTTTCTTTTCTATTATGCATCAAACTTAAAAGTTTTTTATAATAATAATAAATTTATTGTCAAAAAACTGTACAAACTGCGTATGACCACGTGGAGGACAATAAACTAATTTACACTCCGGAAGCAAGCAAGGGACCATCCCATCAATTCCGATCAAGGGCCCTAAGGCAGAGGCGGATTCAAAAAAATTCAGCAAAAAGTTCCTAGATAAGATAAAAAGTTAGCTGCGAGTTATAATACATATATAATGTCAATATGTTTGTAATTTAACGCAAATATGTTTGTAAATTTACATGTACAAGTTATTATCGAACTATAGATTATTCTGAGTATAGTGTTTAAAAATCATAAGAATTGAAAAAACACTAAATTCACGATTTATTGTTACAATAAACACGCCCCTAGACAAAGCCTAGAGAACCTGTATAAGAAATCCGCCTCTACCCGAAGGAAAAACGGAGAAAAACCCGGGCCAGGATGGGGCTACAGAATTAATGTACACAACCGTGCCAAAGTTGAGTACACATAAAACTAAATTAATATGAGCCATACGGCAACACAATCATGCAAGAAAATAGTTTTTGAAATTGTTATAAGTTATTTAAAAAGTGCTACAGCAATGGCGTGATAAAGTACAAGACGAATTTAACTTTTATTAAAATCAATAAATTCTTTTACAGTGTAGAAGCACTGGTGCAGGAGGTAGTTTTTAACCGCGGATTTGAAGATATTCAATTTCATAATGTCTTTTATATTCTTGGGCAGGGAATTATATAGAACGATTCCCGAATGATAAGGTCCTTTTTGGCAAAGAGTGGTTGACACTCTAGGGCGATGAATATTACTACTATTGCGTGTATAGTGTTCGTGAACGAGACTGTTTCGTATAAAGAAAGGGTGGCACTTCAGTAATTCGGTCTTAACAAACACGACTGTTTCATAAATATAAATGCAGGGAAGTGTTAAGATATTTAATTCCTTGAATAAAGGTTTACAAGAGTTTCGGGGGTGAGATTTACAAATTATCCGAACTATCCTCTTCTGAATTCTGAAAGTTTGAATACTCTGACCGGAATTACCCCAGAAGGTAATGCCGTAACGTAAATGGGAGTAAACGTTTGCAAAATATACGCAACGGGAAATACGTGGACTAACTGCGTTAACTAAGATTCGGAATGCGTAACACAATTTGCTTAATTGGGAATTAAGATTGTCAATGTGACAATTCCATTTGAGGTTGTCTTGAATATGGAGACCTAAGAATTTTGTATTTGTAACAGTTTTTAATTGTGTTCCGTTTAAAGAAAGAGAAACCTGGGGTAAAGATTTTGTGATACTATTGTGAAATGACATAGACACTGTTTTGTCAGTGTTTACAATGAGACGATTTGCATGGAACCAAGTCGAAAGGTTAGACAAAACTTTTTGAGCATTGGCGTGTTTACATAGTAAATTAGTGTCATCAGCAAAAAGAACCATTTTGCAATCTGATGTGGATGATGACATGTCGTTCACATACAATAAAAAGAGTATAGGGCCGAGAATTGATCCTTGGGGTACTCCGCAAGTAAGTGGCTTTGTTTCTGAAAGACAACGCTCAAGTATTTTATTTTTAGTATAGGATATTTCTACTTGTTGATATCTATCTTTTAAATAAGAAGTTAGCCATTGATGTGGAAGTCCACGAATGCCTAAAGAATGCAATTTGGTAAGGAGAATTCCGTGATCGATGACATCGAATGCTTTGGATAAGTCAAGAAAGACACCCTGAGGATTTTCTCCACGGTCAAGAGATGTGGTAACATCGTTTAAGAAGGAAGATATGGCGCTTGTAGTGGATAAGGATTTCCTAAAACCGTGTTGATCGTCAGAGAGAATGCTATTTTTTTATAACAAATATAGAAGACGTTTATAGAATAATTTTTCTAGGATTTTTGAGAAAGTGGGTAGTAGAGATATTGGTCGGTAATTTCCAATATTAAGTTTGTTTCCTTTCTTGTGTAAAGGTTTCACTTTAGCTCTCTTAAATATGTTGGGAAACACCCCTTTTGATAAAGAACTATTAAAAATATTTACGAGTGGATTTAATATAGCGTGGGACGAAAATTTAACAATAAACTCGGGTATATCGTCTATGTCTGTTGAAAATTTGTTTTTTAAGGAGCTGATGATTCCCATGACTTCACTGGCGTTAGTTTCGGAAGTGAACATAGAATTGGGTATGTGGGTGGTAATAATTGGAGGACATTGATTTGGATATATTGAGTTCGTTATTTTACCAACTTCTGAGAAGTGAGAATTAAACAAACTTGCGATGTCCTGAGGATTTGACACGATCTTGCCATCGTTTAGTAAAGAAACATTTTCTTCGCGATTTTCAGAAGTTGACGTGTAATTGTTAACAATATTCCACATGGCTTTCATCCGGTTGTTCGATTTGAGTATATGCCTGTCGTTTTCCATTACTTTAGCTGCATAGACTACTTTTCGGAGAATAGTCTTATATTTACAAAAATACTTATGGAATTCGGGTAGTTGGTTATAGCGTTTTGAAAGATAATATAAACGTCGTTTGTTTTTTGGAGAAATCCATATCCCTTGGTTGACCCATCTATTGCATTTCTTTGTGTTAATTAACTTGCGTTTTATGGGAAAGCTAGAGTTGTAATGTTTTAGGAATATTGAGATAAATACATTGAATTTGTCGTCGGTGTTTTGGCAATTGTAAACATCTTTCCATGTTTCTTCACGCAAATAATTTATAAATATGGATTTATTTATGTCATTAAACTCTCTTGTAAATTTGTAAAGGATTTTAAGCGGTTTTAGTTATTATTAATTGTACCGGTATACCACAAGGTGATCACTGTATCCGGCGATAAACACTTCAGAGAGATACGAGATTCCATTGTTGACTATAATTTGATCTAGCAATGTTTGAGATGAGCCGGAGAGGCGAGTGGGGTCGTTTATCGTAGTAATAAGGTTGAAGGAGTCGATAAGATTCTTGAATCGATTAACTGGTGAATGTGCAGAGTCGGATGTACTCAAGAAATCGATATTGAAATCACCACATATAACGATAGATTTAGTAGATTTATGTGTGATATGTTTTAAAACAATTTCGAAGATCCTAAGAAATATGTCAAGATCTGATTGAGGAGGTCTATAAATACACAGGTCTATATATTAACTGCAGAAAATTCGAACACACTATCTACGCAGAAGTTCTCGTAGCCTGTCAGTGGAGAGGATAAAATATCATTACCACCGTAGATACACGTACCTCCCTGGGGATTTTTTCCTTTAAAATTTTTCCGACAGTAAGAACTTGCTAAAGAATAATTAGAAATAGCAGTATCGTTGATGTTGTTAGTTGAAAGCCAATGCTCTGTGAGGCATAGCTAATCGAATCGTCTTTTGTGTACCAGAATTTCAATGTCTGTCAATTTGTTTGAAAGGGATTGGACATTATGATGAAATATAATTATTTTATTTTCGCAAAGAGTTTGTGACTCACGAGAAATGGAATCGACGTTAGATTGTGGAGAGGAATTTGAATTTGATACAGCTTCTAGTTCCGGATAAAGCCCGCACACTACACCTGAATGCGATTGTCACCTTCGAGTACCACATCGTACTCCTGAGCGCAAGTTGTAACGGTGTATGGGGGCGGCAGGAGGAATAGATGAGGACGTGGGAGATGAGGAAGCAGTAGGTGAAAGAACGGGGACAGGAGAAGAAATGGGTGTGGAGATAGGAAGAGGAGATGGTGATGAGGTATGAGCAGAGGGAGGAGGATGTGCAGAAGGAGGTATAGGAGTGGATAATGGAGCAGGTGGATGATGTGAGGTCAGATGTGAAGCTAGGAGAGAACCGAAGTTCTGTTTTCCAGACGGTCTCAAGTGTAAACCGTGCTGGGTAAAGTCCTTGGCAGTCAGGTGTGGTTGCAAATCAAAAAATGTGATTTTTTTGTCTGCCAGGTGATGATTTAGGGAGATGTTTGTCAGGTTAATTTCATGGTTTATTTGTGGAACGTTGAAGCGTTGAGGCAGGCTAGAGAGCACTATGTTCGTGTGCAGGGAGGCCATTTTTAGTTTCTGTAGATGTTCAGACGCGTTGAAATGACCACCCAAGTTAATATCGTTCTACTTACCTATGATGATTACTGTGTCCCGCTCTGTGAGTTTTTTAGTGTAGGTGTCCAGTTCTCGAATAACTTCAGTCAAACGAGCTTTTGGCTTAAAGAAACCGGAGACTGAGAACTGGCTAGGAATCAATCCACGCAATACGGAGGACATCTGACGACCGTGCGAATCAGTTAGTATGAGCACGTTTGATTTCTGCGTGGAAGTGTTGGTATCATCTCTGGATAGTACTATTTTACGTGGTTTTGGGCGGCTGTGCTTACCAGTGCGTGGTGTCTGAACAGGTCTGGGTACTGGACGGGAGGGGATGAAACGAGTAGGTAAGGGAGGAAACAGGGACATGTCATCTAACACACTAAACCAATTCTGAGTGAAGAGTTGGGGTGGTGCATGTGTAGTTGGTCTAACCGGGTGGTAGCAGTTGGAAGGACGGTGAGAATTCCTAACTGTAGTCCAACCGCCGATCGTTTTCTTATTGATCTCTTCCAGCGCACTGATTCGTGTATCAATATAATGTACCAAGTTATTGTACGCCTTCTGAAGATCAGCTTTGAATGAGTTGAGGAATGCGATAGTGTCCATTGTTGTGAGAAAGTTAGCAACTTCACGACAAAAGCAAATGAGAATACACGAAAACTGACAACTAACACTGAATGAAGGATGCTAGTATAATAATATATTTATTACTACGGAAGTTACAAATGAGATAATAAATAAATTAAATATACAAACAAACCGACGACAAAAATGATTGAAATAATTATTTAGGGCGACCACTGGAGATTAATTAAATCGACAATAACTACCGTATATTGTGTTAAAATTTAATGAATACGAAAGAATCAAGAAAATCTAATTGTAAAATGATGTAATAATTCTATGAAATTATTGAACAGTGTATACGGATATTTTATTCACTCATATTCGTATACGCATTTTTTACATTTTATTCTGGAGTATTTTGTTAAAAATTGAAAAGTAATAAAACTCAGCTTCGGTGATATTTTGGATTCAACTTGAATGAAATTAAAGGATACGATTCAAGTATGTTCAAAGCATAAACTTAAATAAAATCAGTGCATAGTGAAACTTATCTATAACGGACACTCAAGGAACCTTACAATATGTCCGCTTTTGAGAAGTGTCAGCTTATGGGAAGCTCTGGTCACAGTAGAAGAAACTGATTCTTCAGGGAAACGAGTAAGAAGTATTACATCAAAACAATGACAATTCCTCATAGCTGGTAATTACGTTCTGCATTTGTATATTCACTGTTTCGTTTTATAATCGACTTTGCATGGAAGGTGTGAGAGAAACACTCTACAAGAATGTAACAATGTAACAACAATATCGAAATTTACAGACGTAGCTTCACCACGTACAAAACTGTAGGAAATTCTTCGTTGCGTTTTGGAATTTCATCCACTAACTGATGCCTTAAAATTAGATCCACTTTATTTCTATGGGACCTCTAAAATTTATTAGGGAACTGCATAAGACGTTTTAGCAGCTTGAACACTGCATAACAAGCCATAAATCATCTGATCAATGACATTCCCTGGTTTTCGAAAAGACACTTCGATTGCTCACGGTACCGTGTTCTTCACATTTTTAAAAGAATTTCATTTTGTCTTTTATAAGTTTTTTTTTCGAAACTTAAATCACAATATACATCTAATTGATTTCTATTTCAGCAATATAATATAATTATCATTGAATCTATGAATAAAACACACTTTGAATAAATTTCTGCAATAATCTATTTTTTTAGCATTATTCGTATCCAAACATAAAAGTTTGAATGAGCTTTGGATTCTTGTGCTTCATTCAAATGTTTTGTGAAAATTTATTTCAAAACCTTACTTCGGACTATCATATGTGATCTTCGTATGCTTCAGTGAATTCACCAAATTCCAGACACTGGTAGTAACTAGGCAAAATTGATTCTTTTGTCAATAGAAAAAATAGTCTCTTAATAGAGGGTTAGATAACTTAAAAAAAGTACCCCAACGTTTCTTGAATTTAACCTGCCCTTGTGCAGCAGAATGAAAATAATAAGATAAATAATAAATTTAAATTTATTGTCAAAAAACAATACAGACTGCGTATGACCACGTGGAGGACAATAAACTAAATATAGAAGCATGTTGCGAGTAATAGTAGAATATTTTCGTATTTGAGCTATCCATGTGTTGACGTCTAAACGCATTATGGCCTTCAACTAATTCCATTACTCAATAAATAAACACCATTTTTGTCTCACTGCTTTATGAAGAGTCTTCGCAACGCGATGTAAATTATTCTTGTGAATAAACGTTTCTGTTGGTTCTTTATTCGATGTACACAGTTGTCTCCTTTTTAGCTCACATTTAAATCCAATCACATTGCCAAACCTCAAAGCATGTATTGAGTTACGTACAAAGAAACTAGTCTCAGGCATTCCTTTGACACGTCATTTTATTTTCCGTCATCGATCGTTCGTGGTTCAGCTTCTCAGGTGCGCAAATATTTCCGACCCGAGCGCGTCTAGAACGATTCGCGAGCACGAGTGTAGCAAGGGTGAATGGTGCACGCGAGCAACTCGCGAACCAATCGCGAAGGTATTCGTGATGATTCGTCTCCCGTCGGATTATCCAGCAAGACCAAAAGCGCTCATGTGCAGTGTGGAGAGTGGTTTGAGGGGTTCTTCAGCGTGGTCAGTCCTCGCAAAATGTTCCGAAGCACTATGAAACCTTTTCCATCTTCCATAAAATAATCCTTCAATGATGGCAATGGTAATACAACTTAACAAACGAACTACATAAGTAAGATATACACAATTGAACATTTTTTGAAATTCATGTCGCAAATTTAATCAATTTATGGATTGATTTCTTCTTCTTTACATCCTCATTGAACATCGTCCCTTTGCCAAACGTGTTCCCATCATGGAGAGCTACTACGAATGGATAAGCATCACCCTTTAGCATATCTCGCAGTGTACCTTATCTATATATTCCTCAAACTGACTATATAGCTGTTGTGTGGATATCAACTCGCACCCGTTCTTATCGCTTACTGTCCATACCTCATCAACCTGCATAAATGACTGAGGAAGAAATGCTTGTTGAAATACAGTGGTTATACGACACATTGTGGAATCCTAGGAATTCATATCGTTATCGACCAGCTTGTGACATGGATGGTACACCTGCAATCTTTGAACTATAGACTCTCACGTGCAATATCCTACGGACACGTGTGCCTACATGTGTGACACAATCATCGACTTATTTGGATAGAGCTCTTGCGGTATGATATTTTCATTACTTACAAATCCATTTGTTCTAGTCCATAAATATCAATGTTAGGTCCAGTCAAGCGTCTCATGAATTGTGTTGGCACATTACAAAAAGATGATCAGGGAATCACATTGCGGTTTGATACTTTATTGTAGATGTTAATTTATTTATATGGTAACAAGTAGAGTATGTTCATTACCATATAAAGTATTTCCATATATTTATTTGATAAAAACTAAAACGTGACACGAGAAAATATAAAATGAGCATCGAATACCAGCTTGGAAGTAACTGTGTAACGCAGCGCACACTGGCCACAAAACCCAAGGGTCACTAAAGAGACCGTTCAGGGTGCCGTGGCAGGCAGAAGGGCTGAAGAATGGGTTTTTGAATTACACAGCCGTGACAGCGACAGCCTGTCACCACGCGAAGCATAATGATTTCTAAACTAAGACAAAATATTCAACATTTAACAGTAGCATTACGAGAACTGGACTTGTTAGCAAGTTTTTCCAGTCCGAATAGAGTCGGTCTCGTCGCGACGACCTGCAAGACCTTCATTGGGATGAGCGCTAACTAACCCAGACTTGCACTTCGCATGGAGCTCACTCCAGACGGATCCCTGAACATTGGAGTCTTCCGGGTGCCCTTCACCGATACTCCTCTGACTCCAGCAATGCCGCCGTTGCCACCGTCGTCCTCGCCGCGGTGGTCGCAAAAAGCGCTCACGCTGCCACCGGGAGAGGCGGAGGCTGCGTTGGCTGGGCACCGCGGTCGCACTCTGGCGGCGGACACCGCGGCCGGTTCTGCAAGTTGTGCGGCCGCCGATCTTTATATAGATGCGCGCAATTAAATTTATGGTTGCGGCTGACATACATTTATCG
The DNA here is from genome assembly GCA_002313205.1 of Laupala kohalensis. Lineage (NCBI taxonomy): Eukaryota > Metazoa > Arthropoda > Insecta > Orthoptera > Trigonidiidae > Laupala > Laupala kohalensis. The sequence continues at coordinate 844,026 of NNCF01126031.1, read as the reverse complement.
TAATTAGGCAGAGGACTTGTACATCAAGGGACTTTGTGCGCGCACGTCGCTGCGGCGCGACTGCCACCTGCACGCGCTGTCGCAACGGGTCGAGACGCAAGGATGCAAGTCTGGACTGGGCGGCAAGGGTGGGATTTGAATCTGAGTTTAAGAAAGACTGGAATTCGAAAATTATTTCGAATTCCAAGAATGTTGCTCTTCTCACAAAAGGGGCGTTATGTGGCAAAGACGAAAATGTCTATCTATGTGTATGTATAATATACGTTGTTACTAATACTCTGAAAATTATATTAATAAAATTTGTACGCCAGCTTCAACAAAAAAAAGGTACTTGATGTTATAAAATATTCACAAGGGTAGTGATTACATAGCTTGTTTCAGTAGATAACTCAAACTTGGAGATATTCTAAACGGCATAAAGTACTAAAGAGTATGGAAAAGACTGAGTAATCATTCATTTGTCTCAGTCTTTCACCAGAACTTGTTCGAAATTTCTCAAATCCTTGAGGAGAAAACTAACAAACAATTCGTAAGAAGGAACATACAAAAATTCCATTAGTATTTCAATATATGAATCAAGAACCGTTCTTGAGCTTTCTCAGTAAACTACGTGTTAAGCAACCATTCATTAACGTAAGATTCAATGGTTATTTACACTTACCTCCTAAATCAAATAATTTAGAATATATTGCGTACGTCAGCCCATTAAAACTAAAAACAGATACTAGCTGAAACGCTGATAGCGCCAAGTCCATTTCTTAAATTATCTCTTGCTTAAATAAGACTAACTACGGAATCGTTGAAGCAAACTATCGAAAGCCGAAACTTTGAATGAATTGCTGTCTTTATTTCCCGGGAGATTTGTTATACAACGCGTCTTCACTGAAGCAACAGAGTATTTTTTCAACACTCTAGTGTTCAACCATCATTGCCAAAACTTTTCTTCGTACTCTCAAAATTTCTTCTGAGGGTTCCTTCAAAATGTCTGATCAATTAATTTTTTTTTAAATTTCAATGTCACAGACTCCTCAAAGAATTAATTTTTATTTGTACCCATTAATTCAATTCACGTACACATGAGACAAACATATCTATTAAATGTAAATTCTTTTGCTGAAACAATGTTCTGGGAGTATTGAGAACTTGTACACCGCTACCTCTGGAAAAGTGTTTACGAACGACACCAACCCAGAAATTGAAACTGCCCTTGAAGCACAAGATTCATCCATTTCTGGAAAACTAAGAAGGCACATAGTGAATGAAAACGTAGGTACTATTACCCAAGAATGACAAAAACTGCCTTCAGTAGAACAATGAACAACGAAGAACTCTGTAGAACAATAAAGGTAATTACTTTTTATTTGGCGATAGTTTAATTCTTTGCTATTTCCGATAGGGGACGAGATTTTCCAAATGGAGTCACAAGGAAAGAATCTTCTGGGTAACCAAATTGAGAAAGCCGCGATATTCAGCTTTATTCCTTATATTTTCCTCCAGAATGTCAACAAATTCTTGCAACAATAGACTTTCAGGATAAGGCCACGACATGTTTACATATTTGAACACTTAATTGCAACACAAGTAACCTCTACGTTAAAAATGGCATATTATTTCCTGTCAACATATCTATCACTCTGTGGTAGCTCATAAAGTTCGTAACACAAATATAATATTCCTCTCCTCTCCGTAATTCATCTGCAACTGTATCTGCTATCCCTCCTCTCTCTACAAGGCAAGGCAGGTCAGAAAGCAGCGAGATAATATTCCGAGAGCAGAGAACGAAGGAACGTTTAGCAATTAAGAAAGATACGACTCTTGTCTTACACGGGTTCTAGTTTCAACTTGAGTGATTATGAGAGTCTTTTCTTTGGAGAGGGGGCAAGGGGTCTGACATTTATCACTTTACCCGTAACAACCCACTCAGTTTTATTAATAAAACTTGTTCTTCAAATTGACATTTCTCCACCAAATTCAGTTACAAAAAATTCTATTTAAAATTGTGAAGGGAAAATATGAATTTTTTTTTCTCCTACAAAATCAAACAAAAAATGTCCAAACACAATTTTGTTAAGAGTTGGTAGTTGTCATTTATTATTTTGTTAAGAGTTGGTAGTTCTTTTTTGATTTGTGGTCCTTTTATTATTCACTGGAATATAAATACCTAAAGTCAATTTTACTTTTACATATAGAATTAGTATATCGAGAATAATGTAACCGTAAAAACTTTCGAACTTTTTATTGTGAGATCTTTACAGCTGTAGTACTTTTTAAACAACTTACAACAATTTCAAAAACTATTTTCTTGCATGATTGTGTTGCCGTTTGTCTCATATTAATTTAGTTTTATGTGTACTCAACTTTGGCACGGTTGTGTACATAAATTCTGTAGCCCCATCCTGGCCCGGGTTTTTCTCCGTTTTTCCTTCTGGTNATACAGGTTCTCTAGGCTTTGTCTAGGGGCATGTTTATTGTAACAATAAATCGTGAATTTAGTGTTTTTTCAACTCTTATGATTTTTAAACACTATACTCAGAATAATCTATAGTTCGATAATAGCTTGTAGATGTAAATTTACAAACATATTTGCGTTAAATTACAAACATATTGACATTATATATGTATTATAACTCGCAGCTAACTTTTTATCTTATCTAGGAACTTTTGCTGAATTTTTTTGAATCCGCCTCTGCCTTAGGGCCCTTGATCGGAATTGATGGGATGGTCCCTTGCTTGCTTCCGGAGAGTAAATTAGTTTTTTTCCTTCACGTGGTCATACGCAGTTTGTACTGTTTTTTGACAATAAATTTATAAATTTTATAAAAAATAGGGGTCTCTGATACCAAAAATGTGCTTTTAAGACTTCACCCAACCGTCGTCGTATGCAGCGTTTCCGAAGAAATGAATCAGCAAGTTTCATTTATGGTTCATGTTTAGTTTATTATTCGCTTTTTATCGAGGCATACACTTCAGAATTTTTAGGTTAAAAATAAGTTTATTTCGCATAAAGAAGAATGTGTATGTTTTTGTATTTTCTGAAATTTAGCTCCAAGTTAAAAAAAAGGTCGTTGTACCTCTTAAACGAACTTCTTGCGTAGTTCCCTTGCCACTTAGGGAATGTTAAGTCATTATTGTAACATTTACCTTCGAACACATTATAGTTTTTACCTTGAAGATAACCCAAAAATGATTTCAGGGATCTTGTTAGTCACACGTGGTCTCCTTTCACATCTACACCATTTTTATCGAGGCCTGATATCAAGAAGACTTAGGACATCCCCATACACAACATGTGAACTAAATAGTGCAAATGCNGTGTGTATATATATATATATATATATATATATATATATATATATATATATATATATATATATATATATATATATATATATATAGGGATCAGTAGCTACTTCTTTGAAATATGGTACACAAACAAAAAGAGACTAGTTTCAAATTCGTTGTTGTATCCGATACTGATATTTTTGTCACTGAGCTAAGTTCAAAAAAATATTTTGTACACCTACATTGCCTTTTGGTAATTTGTTGACTAAGCATCATCACTACCAATCGTCGTAAACTTCATCTGTGTGACGATAAATCTATTTCGAAATTGATCCATTTCCACAACCTAACATTTTTTTTTCATTTTATAGTTGCCCGGTTCCTGGACCCTTGGCCATTTCCTTATCTTTATTTTTTCCTCTTGGTATAATTTTATTATATTTTTATATCATATTACGTTTAACCTGTATTTAATTATGGCATCACTTTGTTTAAGTTCTTGCCCTCTTAGCTGCATCACGTATTATCATCAGCTCCATCATTTTCTCTTGAAATTTTCATAATTCATTTAAGTATCATTTATCTTCCACCGCATTGATGTACTCACCACTCTAGTTATCTTCATTAAGTCTATTAGTGGTTTCCGTTCTTCATTATTCGCCTCACATTCATACATTATATAGTCCACTTATCTACCCCATGGACACAAATATATGTCCTGTCGTCTGTTAACCCCATTCTAAATAAATATGCATTGAAGTCTCCGTGGCCACATAGGATTTGCACCAGGCAGGAATCTGGTAGAAACTACTTCTTATTATCGTAAGAGTATATCATCTTAAGTATAAATATGTAGAGGCTTCTCCCCACTCTCGCCCGATCCCTGCGGATCTGCCAGCATTCCTGTAATTTTGCTTTTAATTTCTTTCTCATTACTTTTTAAGGCACAATCAATTTGTGTTGCTTTTCCTTTTAGTATATGATAACGGAATGCTATCTTTATGACACTGAGGCTTACTGGCAGGACTCCTGTCAGAGCCTCTATCGTCTTTGTTGATGTTGTCCTATAACAGCGGCTCCAAGGTTCTAATCATAATTTCTCAATTCTGCTCAATTTCCCCACAAAATAATTTAGATATATCTTTTACATCCACATATATTCGAAGAAAATGACATTTAACAACGTTCCATTGTATGTCATGAGTACCTCTCGGAGTCTCATGTTTCACTAATGAAGCTCTACCCTTCGTAGCCCACAGCGTTAACTTTTTTAAAACTTTTTGTGATGTGCCTTCAAATGTGAACTGAATGTTTATCTGTTATTGAACCAAGGTATTTAATTTTGTCTCTTGTATAGAAATTCCTGTCATGAATTTTAATAATTGACAGACGGTCTCCTTTTGCCAGTCCAAAAACGATCCGCTTGGTTTTACCGCGTGATATTATTAGATTTTGATGGTGACATGCTTCATGGAATTTTGTTAATATTTCATTACTCTTCGTTTCCAATTTGCGCCTGCTCACCTCTTCAATTAGTGGCACTACATCATCTGCTTAAGCGATTACCCCTATCTTCTGTTGCATAGCCAATAGTATGTTGTTTAACACTAAATTCCAATACACTAAATCCGTGTAACGTTCTTACCTTGTGGGCAGCCCCATGTAATCTTCTTTATTACTTTTCTTTTCCTATACCCAGCATTACATAGCGATGCTCAAAATATGATGGAACTAATTTGAATAGCTTGCGCGAGATTTTCAATTGTGCCAAACTATTCAAACGCCGTCCCATACCACACTATCAAAAGAATCCTCGAAATCCACGCTAACTGTTAATAAATACATGGTCTTGCGTTGCCTTACTATTTCGATTAATCTATTAGCTGCATCCTCCATTCCCTTTCCTTATACAAATCCAAGCTATGCTGTGCTGAAATTTTCGTGGATCAGTTTTGAAGATATGTTCTTCACTGTTAGCATACCTAAAATTTTTCCTGTAGATGGTAATAGCGTAATTTACTAAGGACGGTATTCATTTTTCTATCCTTCAAGAACAAGTTTACATTTAAAATTTTCCAATATTTTGGGTAATACGTTATATAGCTGAGTTATTGCTGTTGAATAACGTGATGACATTTTCCGGATCATACCATTTGTTACCTGATCGATTCCTGCACTTTTATTTCTCCTTAGGTTCGGTATTATTTTCGTTACTTTCTCAATGGAAACCCATTCCTCATACTGTTCTACCACGTCATAAATACGTATAGTGTTATATACATCTGTTGTTCCCAACAGACTGCTCAATAATTCCTCTCCTATATTCTTCCAACTAGTAGTGAACAATTACCTTCTTCGGCTAAGGGAAAGAGTAGAGTGAAGAGACAGAGGAGCGAACTGAGAAAGTTGTCTTTTATAAGGAAGCTGCCTTGTGCCAGTAAGTTTTGTCCAATTTTGCTCTGATATTTTTCCAACTAAGGTTATTTCAGTGAATTTCTCGGCCCAAAGAAATCTAAAATATCAGTTTCTAATATTTTTCAACTAAGACATACTGAAGTTACGTAGTAGACAATATTTCGAAATTATGATTCTATAGGTGTTTTAATATGATTTCATGGAGTCTCCTGTAACAATAACGAAATAATTGAAGTATCATGATGATTTTGTATGACACTAGATATTTTATCTCCAATTACAACGATGGATAAATCGTAGATCCCGTACGATGCAGGCAGGAGTGAAATGTGGTTTTTCGAATTTGCAGTAAATATCAGGAATTAATTAAGGGATTTGAATATAAACCTGTTATTTTCGTCTACATTAAATTATAAAACGAATAGTTAACAATATGACAACAAAAAGTCCCGTGCGAAACAGAGCAATGAGAGTCAGTCATTGGCTTTATTGTGCATAAAAGCTCCTCTGGAAGTAGCTATTTCCCAGAGTAAGTAGTTAAAAGAAATGACGTTACTTGTCCATAGAACGCTTCCGTACGTGGGTTTTGACATCCTACAGAGTGCCTTGTAAGTTAAAACACCGTAAAAACTTGTAAGTGCTTTAACCTGTCCCTAGATTCGGTATCTCACGATAATTTTTTTGTACATGAATAATAGAGGTCGATTATGGGACAATTCGCTTACGAGGACAATTTTTGAAAACAGTGAAAATCCCTACCCACAAAATGGATATGAAGATAAATTCTTGATAGTCATCCATTGACTGTATTGATCATGTAATGATTATTTACCTTGATTTGGTTCGTAGAAACTACTTTGTTCTTAAAATCTATTTTTAAAATAAAAATAAATTAACATGAAAAAAATTAAACAACATAAAAACGATAAAAATACTTATTTTCTCATATAAGAGCAGTTCTTATTTGCTTTATTACTTTATGTCCTCTCATGAACGAGGAGGAGAAAGATGTCCCTGCCATCTAAGGCATAATATATTGAGATTATATCGCGATTAGCATGAAAGTGTAATCTTAAATCAAAATGGTTTTTCTCGTGTTGTCAATTACTAAAGGTTAAGTATATGCGACAAAATCTTTCCTTAATGATATATTTAGTCCATATAGATTATCATGGACATTTATTAAACAATAACAATCCATTATATCTTAACAAAAGTCGCCGGGCACTTAGTCGCTAGCCTATAAGTGATCTCGCTGATGAACGAGATAAATATCTACATTAGATTACCTTAGACACTGATTCTATTCTGTTGCTTTACTGTAACCGCAAATATAGGAAGAAAAATTCTAAAAGATATCTGAGGGTAGTTAATAGTCATTCAGTTGTGGAATTAGTAAATTTATTTTATTTCAATGTATTTAAAGAATCGATCAATTGATTTTTTAATTATTTAAAAGAATGCAATATGATTTATATATATATATATATATATATATATATATATATATATATATCAATGCTAATTCATAATTATATAGATATTTTATTAAATCTATTTGATATATCTTTTAAAATTAATTTACGTATTTCATTTTCTTCAATAATTATAATACTATGGTTCCTTCTATAAATGTTATTTCGTTTTAGTGTTTTTTACAAAATCATTTTAGTTAATTATTCTAATTGTTTAAGACTAACCAAGAAGAATATGCTCCCTTTGTAATTCATCATGTGTCATTTTGAACCTTTAGATTGAACCATAAGAAAGAGAATCCATATTTTACTCTATCTCGCTATTTTTCACAGAAAATGTCAATTTTAAAAGCACAACGAGAAGCACTACTAACGATTCAAGCATACACTGTATCGTGGAGGATAAAAAGAGAGTGAATTTGTAGATATTTTTCATATTGTTGACTATTCAGGATTGTTACTGTTTAATTTTATTTTTTTAAAATGATAAAGTCATAATTCAGAAATGTGTAATTTTTAAATGCTGTATTTATCCATGAAGAAAGTTTGTGTTTCGGATTAAATTATGTTATACGCACACCTGTAAATGCATTTTGAAAAGTAGTTTATTGAATGTTTTGTAAAATTCGGAATAGAGTACGAAAAATGTTATTTTTATGGACATGTACGTATTCGTATTTTTTGAAGCTAACGTGGTCTCTATTTCTAAGAGAAAAATGCTGTACAGGTACATTATCTGTAACAATGTGTTCCTTGTAACATGGTAACTACAAATTTTGTATTTTCTTTCGTAAACAAAGTCAAATTAAAGTTCCTTCCTAACTTTCTGTGGATATCTAAACAATCATGAAAGTATTATACCTCCTTAATGAAAAGCTACATCCAGTACGTGAATTTTTGAGAAGGCACTCTTCTCTAGTGCAAGTCTGTCGCTCTGCTGTCGAACCTTCCATAATCCACCAGAGCGTCGACAACTGTCCACTCGAGGGCCATTTCTGCACGTCATCGCGCGAAGCGTAAAATCTAAATTCAGGAGATGGCTACTCGACACCCCCCCCTCCACGTATGAGAGTGTATTGGCTGGGGGGGG